>CM075855.1:95648479-95778479 GCA_037975125.1 Latrodectus hesperus | reverse complement strand
TTTTTATAGTTATAAAATTGGACGCAATTAAAGATGAGAAAACAGGTAAGTTAATTATTTACATACATATGCATTGATTGGATGAACTGCTGATTTGCCAGTAAAACTGGTATACTTGACTAATATTCTGTAAATCCCCTCACAAGCTGACAGAAGTTTCTCTATACAATATTGCTGGGACTCATTTAATGCCCAAAGGTATTTTGAGTCTCAAATAATCTTGTTGGCCCATTCAAGAATTCATTGGACTGCAAGGTGGAGATCTTTTCTGAACTGCATATTGCAAATTATCTCGTGTTTGGCTTTCCAAAAGGATTGGTGGATTTGCTTGATATTAGAATTAACATTACATTTGAACACTTTTGACATATATTATTGCTGCAGTGTAACTTAACAAATATTAATTTATAGATATAAGATATATAGTTTAAAGATATTCTGTAGATAATGCATATTTTTAATCTTCAACAGTAATTCAAAAATCCATTGGAATGCTATGTAGGAGAGTTATTTTCTGAACAACACATCAATGGTCTCTTAGGTAACTAGCCAAAACAGCTAATTTATAAATCTTTTATTATTAGCTTTTTTAATGGATATTATGTTTCATTTAGATAATATTGTGTAAAGCCTCTATAAGTACATGTAAAGGCCATAATACAACTTGATAGTTATACATTTAATGTCCAAAAATATCTTGGAGTCAATTTATACCATGAGCCTTGTAATAAATTGACAAATATATTTAAGTGTGTAGTGGTGGTTGATTTCTTTTGGGTAGCGTAACGTATTTCAGATATAATTTATAATTTGTGCCTGGAAATTTAAGTAACCAATGGAAATGTCTTAACTAAGAGGCCCTATAATCAGTCATTTATGTTATTGAATGAAATATTCCATCATCCAGGAATTATTCATGTACATTAGAATGCATAGTAATCATGAATGTGTTTGTAGGCATTAGATAGTATTTATGTACTTATCACCATTAATTTTGTCTCTAAATTTATCAGGTATCCCACATTATAACATGCATATTTGCCTTACTCTCAGAGAAACTCTATTATTTTGAACAGTCCTTGTTGATATGTAAAATCTAGATTCATAAAGTTATCTCCATATCTATGCATTTTATTTGCTCTGTGCAGCTGGAAATTAGTCTTGTGAAAATGAACAATGTAGGAGCTAGTGGAACTGAAAATAGTATAAAATTTTGTACTATATTGTCAACCACAATATGTTAGTGTGTCTTCAGCTCCAGAAGCGCTTTATCTATGGTAGTTTGTTGAATGTTCTCATCTGACACTTTCTTATGCACCAGCATTGAAATCAGCTCTCTTAAGGAACGTATTACAAATCTATCTTTTTTAGAAATTGTCAAACATTGATGATCATGTTTCTTCAAGTACCTTACCTATCAAACTGCTTTTGCTGGTATTAATTTTTTACTTTATATTTGATATTTATTATATCATCAGTACATTAATTGAATGTTGATATCTGAATTATATTGTTATTTATGGTGTCTGTATTCCACTTTTAACACACTATCCATCTTGATAATTTGTTGTTATAGTAGTTGAAACCACAATAAAGGTTTTGCCAAACATCTTATGTTTTAGATAAATTTTGTCCACTGCTTCATGTTACCTTAATTGGTTGTGTACTTCCACTGTTTGCATATACACTTATCTACCGTTTTTCAGGTTTATCAGCAGATGTGTGTGTGCGTGCATTTGTGTGCATGTGTGTGTACACATTCAGATACAGCTTTCTAAATCTTCGGGTATTTATATGTATTCTAAAATTTGTCAATTTTAATGCTACATATACATATTATTAATTATTTACTAGTCTTAAATAATATATATAATGATTACTTGTGCCTACATTCAATTTACTGTATAGATATATGTATCTGAATATATATTTACTGTTTCTTTATATTACCTTCATCATAAAACATTAATTTTAAGTACTAAAGTTTTAAATTAACTCCTACTTTTTCTGATTATTTCACCAAAATTTTACTATTAAAGTTGTAATCTGAAATTTTTTAAAATAAAATTTGGGTTTCAATTGCCAGAATTTTTATAAAAACAATATAATAAAAAGTTGCATTTCTAGATTAGTATCAAAAGTATTCATATAATTTATATCTCATAAAAATCCATAACAAAATAATACTTACTTCTAATATATTCCTGTGTGTTGACTTAATTCATATTGTTTTTATTTATTTTATATTATTATTATTATTATTATTATTATTTTTTTGAAATTCAAGAATTTTTGGTTATTTTTTTTAAAAATTATATATTAGTATCTAAATATATCATTCTTTTTCTTGAAAAATGTATGTGAGAAAAATGTTTTTTTTTAATTTTTTATTCAGTGGTATATGTAGGCACATTAAGATTATTATCTCTGATAATTTTAACTATATATTATATGATATTAATTTAATTGTTTTCTTAAGTGGGATGTATCTGAATGTTCCATTTCACTACCATTTGTGATTAATACTCAATCTTTTATATCTTTTCTATGGAAATATTTACTTAAATAATATTTAATACTACTAATGTTTCATGTAGTTATTTTGACCTAAATGTGGAGCTATATATATCCTATAGTATCTATGGTATGTATGTTATAATATCTTAAAATATGTTGCATGACAAAATATGTGGAATGCAAAAATATATATCTTTTTAGAGACAGTGTTTTAAACTTTTTTATTAAGGAATAAATCCTACTTTTACTTAGATTTTATAGAACAAACTGTAGTTACACGTAGCAACTGTAGAATATGAAACTATTACCATTATACACTTGTGCCTTCTTATATTTTCTTTGAAGCCACTTGAAATTTCACTGTTTCTAATTTTTTTAATATGTAATTTCACCTTGTATTTACTTCCAAAATTCAGCTATTTTGAATCGATGATATTTGGATTTTGTTGTAATGATTATTGGAAGCAGATTTTAAACTATGCAATGAAAATTATATTCTCTGTCCTCAGACATTTTAGTAGTCATCATTTTGAACATATGGCTTACATTCAATTATATGATTATTTTTGACAATAGTTATTGCTGAGCTACAATGAAACTATTTGTGTGTGTGCTTTTTTTCCTTCATTTACTTTTTAACTATAAATGTAAATACACTTGAGTGACAGTTTATCATTAAGCAAATAATTAACTTTTTAATTATATTCACTAATTTTTTAAAGCTTTAAAAAATAAATTTTTGGCTAGTAAATTGAGAAATTTACGCTTACTGTTTTAATTTTACTTTTTACTTGTTAATTTTACTTTTAAAACATTTTGAAATATTTTTTAAATATTAAAATAATTAAATACTTTTAAAATATTTTGTGTTTTCTAGTGTTTCTGGTTAAATTATTCACATTAAGTATTAAAAAACTTAGATTTTCTTATTAATAAATAATAAGACAAAAATAGAGCTCTGTTGGAAAAGTGGAGCAGCTCATAATACCAGCCTATCTGGCACAAGAAAACCACAACATAAGACAGACATTAAAAAAACAGAAAAATTTTAACGGTAGGGGTTAAAGATATTAATTAATAATGACTTCATGATTGCATCCTAATTGTTATTTCTCAGAATATTTAGGTTTTAATAATAACTGAGAAAATATTCTAAAATTCAATTAAACTAACTTTATAATACTATTTCCAGTAGAAATGTTCCATTTTTGCTGAAAAAATTTAAAAAAAAGATTCTTTACAGACCATAGGATGAATTTTTGTATTTAATGTATTATTTACTATGAATACTGAAGGAAAATTGGTTTTAATTATATTATGATTTTTTAAATACTTCTATGACTTAATAATTAATTTTATGATCAACAAGGTCTTGGTTGCATATGTTTTTGAAGTTATATCATATTTTGTTTTTACTTGTGTCTTTAGAAAACATGGATGTTGAAGAAAAAGATAGTATAAAAATGAAAATTCCCGTGAAAAGAAGCATTGAAGATGATGCAGAAACCAAGGAAAATGTAATGCCAGCCAAGCGCCATGCAGGAATAAGTAATTTAAAGTTCCATTTCATTACAATAATTCAAATTTTATATGTACTATCACACTTAATTTATTCAATATGTTTATATATATTATCACACTTAATTTATTAAAAGTTTTTCCATAATTTTTCCTGTATTATTCCAAATTATTTTATAGCATAGTATTTGTTTTAATCTTCCTTCT
This sequence comes from Latrodectus hesperus, assembly GCA_037975125.1. Classification (NCBI taxonomy): domain Eukaryota; kingdom Metazoa; phylum Arthropoda; class Arachnida; order Araneae; family Theridiidae; genus Latrodectus; species Latrodectus hesperus. The sequence goes on along the minus strand of CM075855.1, from coordinate 95,774,237 downwards.
ATCTAACTGTTCATGTTTATGATATAAAAATTTATTAGTTATATTTCTTCATTCTTTTCATTTGAGAGAGTGTTTTCAGAGAGAAGCATACTGGAGTTGTGCTTCTGGGGCATTCAAAAATGATATTGTCGTGTTTACTAATTTGAATATTGTATATAATGTACATATTAAAATTTTATTCTCTTCAATAAACTTAAAACTGAAATTATCATTAATTGCCTTGCCTCCAAGCTATGCTCAATGTGTTATGTTATAGAAATTTAGTTTGTAATTCACTTTTGATTCAGATTCTACCTTTAGAAAAGATGGTTTGTAAATGTTCAGAATCCAATTTAAACTGCAGGTTGCATGCGCAAACACAAAGCAACAAACAGAACTAAATCAAATCCATTTCAAAGGTAAATGTTTGCTGTGGCCAAATCCTACTTTAAATGTTGGTTCTGATTAAATTAGAGCATCATGCAAAAAATGATCATAGAATGGCAAACAGATTGCATTATACTATCATCTTCCATTTTTTTTTTTTTTGGATACTCAAATCATACATTTACTATGGCACATTTCTTGCAAGGCTATTGCTACATTGGTTAAAAATCTTTTTTTTTTAAGTATATTAGAAAATCCTTCTAAAAGGATTATTTTTATACAGGCATATTTTTCCACTGTTTTTTATTTGCTTGTACCGCAAGATAATAAAATTGAAAAGGGGATTTATTTTTAATTTATTTTGTGAATATGTGAATAAACGCTGCTTGACATCAATAATTATTTTCATTCTTATATAAACTATGTGAAACGCTGAACAATACTTTTAAATTAATGTAATCTGCTTTTATGAATAAATATTTGAACTTATTTTGCAATCTGAATCAAGAAATAGAAAGAAAAATTGAACTAATCAACATTTATATTGCTATAACCTGTTTCTATCTATATAAATGCTTAGATATCAACTTAGTAATAATTGGTATTTTAAAAGGAATTTTGGAGTTCTGTGTTATGTGTATAATTTTTTCCCTGACTGTGTTCTAAATAATGAAGTCAATTGTGTCAAACTGTTACAAATAAAATTTGAGATTATTTTTGGAAGATGTTGCATACATATGGTGATGATCAAAACAGTTTTAAGCTATCAAAATCAATAAACAGAAATTTTAATTCTCGATTTACTTGTCTCAGCTATTATTTCTGTGAATAATTATTGTGATTTCTATTGAGTGAATGATGTGATATTGTATTTAGCTTTTTTTCTTACAAATTTAGTCTTTGCTCTAAACACCTAAGAGGAATTATTTCATATTTTAGATTGCAGTCACATTAGTTCTCATTTGCAAAATGTGGCTTTCAAAAGAAAGATTTATTTAGTGCTGAATTTTGCTTATGGTGGTTGTTCTTTTAAGATTTTACTACGTCCTATTGCCATTATGCAGTTTATTATCTAGTGTAGCTTAAGTGTCTAAATTGCTTGTTATTACTGTATAATTTCTTGAGTATTCAAGCATCATCATCATAGTTTCTATAGTTTTCATAAAGTACTTGCAGGTCTTGATTGGTTGCAGAAGAAACTAAATTATTCATAATGTATTTTAAAAAAAGAATATTCACCATTTCATTTCTGAAATAAGAATCTAATTTGTTATTGTTGAGATATATTCTTTTCATTAATCTTATGTAGTGACATATTTATTATTCAAGAATTTTAAATATTCTAAATTAATTAATTAAATTTTAATTAATGCTATCAATATAATTTAATATGTTTTTTGTATTTATATTAAAAATTTAACTCTGTGTGGAAATAATATTTTACCTTTGTTTTCTCCCTTCATACTGCTTTCCTGATTCCTTTCATATATTTATCATTATTTCATGTATTATGTATGTATTTTAGTTTTTAAGAAATTCATTTTGGATCCAGATCCTTTATTGTTTTAATCAAAAGAAATAGCATCTGTTGTTTTAGTATTTCGTTAATCTACTCATTTTTAATAATGATTTATATTACAACTCTTGATGGTGCTTTCTCATCTATCTCTTATGTTCTATTTTAGCTCGTTTGTGTCTTGATGAGGACATTGATAGCAAGGAAGAAACTGTTATTATGACATTTGAGGTAAACTTTTTCCAAATATAAATTCATCTATTTTACTATTTAAATTATATAATTTAGCAAAAAGTTAAAATAGATAATTAATTCCATGAGATTAACATGTAATTTTTAATGGTTTTAACTATTAAAAATTATTTAATTAATTAAATTTTAATTTTATTGTATTGCGTGCATTTAATAACATTCTAATTAAATTAGTTTTAAAGGTCATTATTTGGTTTTGCTTTTGACAATGCATGTAGTAAAATTTAAATTTATGATTCTTCAGCTTTTCAGCCTTTTGCACTTAAAATAATTTTGATTCTTTGAATTAGTAATTCGTATACTTAATGTAATCTCTGTAATGAATTGTTAAAACGACATGAATTATTCATTCATGTATCATTCACCTTATTAAATTAATAATGAAGTTCATTATTTGATTTTGTCATGTACATAGTAAAATTTATGCATAGGATTCTTTATTGGATCCACAATTTTCCAACACATTTTCATATATTTTTTCTCTTCACAAATTTTAAAATATAAATTTCTCAATCGTTTTTCAGGAGTTTTAATATTGTATTCTACAGGGTGATTCAAAACAACGTGGACAAACTTACATGGTAGATCAGTCATACAACAAGGATCAAAAATCGCATATGAACCGTGGGTCGCAAACGCCTGTAGAGCGCGCTAGAGTCACGAGAGGGCATACTAAACAAACACGACTTGAGCAAACGGAGATTGTCTTCATTCGAGCCGTGGATGCGTTGGGTGTATTATGGCTACTTACACACACCGCGAAATGGCTGACATGCACTTAATTTACGGCATGGCCAAATGTAATGGACGAGAAGCCTTGCGAATGTATGGTGCGAAATATCCTGGTAGACAGTTGCCTAGCCGCTCATTCTTTGCCACTCTGCATCGACGATTGTGTGAAACCGGCTCGTTCGACGTGCACAAGCTGGATACTGGTCGCCAACGAACAACTCGGACGGTTGATGCTGAAGAAAGGGTTGTCCAAGAACTGGAGCGTAATCCTTCAACAAGTACACGAGTTGTATCCCGAGTGACCCATATCCCCCAATCTACCGTCTGGCGCATTGCACATGACGAAGGACTACATCCTTATCATTTACAACGTGTCCAGGTACTGGATCTGGGAGACTACAGCAAACGTATGGATTTTGCGCGGTGGTTTTTGCACGAAAATGATGCAGACCGAAACTTCGCAGCAAGTGTTCTCTTCACTGATGAGGCTGCCTTCTCATTAGAGGGTGTGATGAACTTTCACAACCTCCATACGTGGGCGGATGAAAACCCCCATGCCATACGTCCGCATGGCGCACAACGAAAATGTTCCATTAACGTGTGGGGTGGCATTGTAAGAGACTGTTTACTCGGTCCGTACATTCTCCCAGAAAGACTTACCGGCTCCATTTATCTAACATTCTTGCAAGAGGTTCTACCAGAAATGCTGAATGATGTTCCGATGCCTATTCGTCGACGCATTCGATTTCAACACGACGGAGCTCCTGCACATTTCAGCACAGCTGTCAGAGCACATCTGCAGGCTACTTTTCCTGGCGGCTGGACTGGTCGCGGTGGACCGATCGCATGGCCACCACGATCACCAGATCTGTCTCCCTTGGATTTTTTCTTATGGGGATTTTTAAAAGGCCTTGTCTATGAAACAACTGTTGCAACGCCGGAGGACTTGGTAGGAAGGATTGTTGAGGCAGCAGGATGTGTTCGAGATACACCTGGTATTTTTGAGAAGGTGCGCTGTTCCATGCAACGTAGATGCCAGGCGTGTCTCGATGCATCTGGAAGAAACTTTGAGCATTTCCTGTAAGCTCGACATTAGTTGCATGTGAGTGAGTCATTAACAATAAAGATTTCGTTTCTTCTCTTTGTGTTATGTATTTTTTTAGATGCCCTGTAGCGGCTCCGGATCGCAGTTGCGACCCGCTGTTCATATGTGATTTTTGATCCTTGTTGTATGACTGATCTATCATGTAAGTTTGTCCACGTTGTTTTGAATCACCCGGTAGATATTACAAATACTATTTTTCATACTTCTGATTGCAAAAACATGAACTCATCATGGCTTATTTATATGATCATGCTCTTCAGTTATAGGATCATTCTTTTTTAGTTTTTACATAATGATACTATAACAGAGGGCAGTACATATTACATTTGAAAATATATATTTGACAGTAATGATTAATTTAAAAAAGAAAATACTAATGACAAATTTAACAAAGAAGATAGTATTTTGAAAGAATAGCTAAACCTTTACCTTTAGTGAATTTTAATTTTTATGTATCTTTATATCTCATAATTAGAAAATCCATCATTAAATTATTGCATAATTTGCTGTAATTTTTTACTAGTTATAATATTTAAATTATTTCTATTAATAGGAAGTCAAAGCATATTTAGTTACGAAGGTTACAGAATGTATAACCAGCCCTGTCAACCCTCTGTTTGCTTTACAGCAAAAAGCTGAAGAATTAAAAGCTCAGCTCATAGCCAAAGAAGCTGAATATAAAAAGCTTTGTCAAGGAGTAAGTATTTTCTGCATTCTAATCACATATAATTATTGCTAAAAGATTAAGTATGAAATTTCATATTTATTTTGAATATGAAATTAATTTGAAACTATCAAAAAATTTAATATGTTTATTTAGTTGTTTAGTTAGTCTAATTAATCACTGTTTTCTTATCTTTTTCATACTTTGAAATAAAAGTCATCATGCAGTGAAATTAATACATGCAATCTAGCTGGTCTTTAAAAGTTTTCTACATAAACCATTTAACCTGAACCTATCTTAAGATATTCCTGGCATTTACAAAAAAGAAAAAATATTGTTACTGTTTATGAAATAATATCTAAAAATTAGAAGAATGAAAATAAACATTTTCATAATATTTTCTCAAAATTGCACCATAACATTCTCCATATGTAATTCTAAAATCAATTTAAAAAATACAGAGAAGTATCCTATTTTTATTAATAAAAATTTTAATTTTCAGAAAGGTTAAAACTTTTAAGTGATTTTTATGCTCAAAAATAAAATTCATATATACAGAAATGTTCATTTCTGTATAACAATGAATCAAGAAATTAAAAAGAAAAGTCTGAGTTTATAAATGTTGCATGTGTCATATAATTTTTGGGAAAGGATCTCCATGTGATCAAAGGGTTATAATAGATGAGAGTAATAAATCGCTCCTCCTGTATCTAACACAGTTCACATATTCTGCAAAATATTGATATTGTGAATTTACTAATCAAACGCAACTTAAAAAGCTAACACAAATGTGTGATATACTTGTTTGTATAAGATTTTCTTATGAGAATATTTCAGTTTCAAGAAATATTTGGATGTTTCAATGGTCAATTAACCTACAAAGTTGGTGTTTCATTTTTGAATTTGGGCAGTGTACTTATTTTTTTGTGAAAAAAATTTTACTTGATTGTTATTAATAAATATTTTTCTTTCTCTTCATTTAAATTAATGTACCATTATTGTTAATAAATTGTAAATACATTGAGTTTGATTAATGCTTGCACCAAGCCATTTTATTAATTTTGATAATTGAATTGATTGTAAAAATAGTTGTTATATTTTTATACTAATCTAATCTAGTATGATTTATTTTGATTAGTATAAAAAATTGCATGAAAACCAGGAAAAGTTTCTGCGTCATGCTGGTGTCCTACCTAAAGTATGTAATAAATATTTTTCTTTGCGTTGTTGGTGTGTAAAAATATTAAAGTATTTATTATGTAGATCATTTAAAAATATCCTAAGGTTTTAGATATTTTTAAAAAATATGGATTTTTGTTTTCTTTCTAATATTTTTGAGTCAAAATAGAAAAATTAGTGCGAAGCTTTATACCTGTTATGCTATCTAGCATCACTTATTTCATATTAATTCCAAGAATAAGAAAAAAATGACTGAACATTTTTGTCATTTTTAAAACAATGGAAATCAGTTTAAGTTTAAGATTTAAAAATTGTATTATAGTGTAAATTTCAATTCGTAAATGATGAGTAGAATGTTGAAAATCTGAATTGTCTTTTTTTTAAATAAAATATTAATATTTTTTTAAATATTAATTAAAATTATTTACTATATTCATTTTTTCAATATAACTAACTTTGCAAATAATATCGCTTAAAATCTAAAGTTTATGTCACCTTAGACATTATTTTTAAAATCAAAATCATGTTCAATATTTATCAAATTTAGTTGAATATTTGATTTAAATTACAATGTTTGCATGATTTTTTCAGCTTGACTTATTTTGGCTTTTCTATTATGATTGATAACTGTAATTATAAAATAAATTATTTTGTTGTAAATGGCAATTTTATTATAATATACGACTTTCTGTTGTATTATTTTTCTTTGTTGTAATACAGCGCTGTAATTTATACCAACTGCACTACTGTTAGTAAATAGCAAGACACTGTCAATATTGTCTTAACTGTTGTAACTAAAATGAGTCCTTCAAAAGTTGCTTTTTCATTCTTATTACACACATTAGAAACTTATATTTTTTTCCCAGAAATTTATAGGTGTTATTTTCTAAATTAGAGGCTTAAATGGTTGATTATTTGAAATGCATTTAAAATCATGGGTTCAATTAATTTATTATTTTTACCTTCTTACTTATTAATTGAACTTTTTATATTTAAAAAGTGATTTACCAATCAACCTCAGGTGACAAATTTGTTAATTTTTCACATTGTTTCTATTTTAATGCTTATTTATTCCTCATTTATATGATTTCTTTGATAATATTTAATTATCCCTTTGCTTTTTAAAACATTAAAATAGTTTTTAGCATCGAGAACCAACAGTAGTATTTAAATTCTTTACTCAATAGAAAGTGGTGTTGCTTTTGTTTTAACTTTAAGTGATATGCTTTATTACTTTATGATAGAATTTGATACAAATTTTATAGTAAGAAAGTTACAGAAAGGCTTGTACCTGAAAAAAAAATTTTTACAAAAAACTGTGTGAAAAGTACAATAAGAACAATACAGTCTAGTCTTTATATAGTATCATTCCTTGGGATTGAATAAAAGTAAATAAATGATAAATAATCGGGAGACATTTGAATTCTTGAAGTTTTCTTCTTTTGAGTAGAAAATTACGTACAATTTTTAATTATTTTCTTAGAATTTGATTCAAATTCAAAAATTGAAGTTAATAATTAATTTATGTTCAGTTTTTATTGATCTAAATTTCTACATAATTCTTATAAATAAAATGTGTACTATTATCCAAGTTCTTAGCTATTTCATAAATAGAAAATAAATATTATTTTGTTGTGAAATTTAAACTGGAAAATTGTTTTTTATTTTTTATTGCACGCTTTACATAGAAATGTCCAAATACAATTTATGCTTGAACAATTTAAATTGTGTTTTAAGAAGTAATGAAATATCAGTAGACAAAAATTTAATATTTAGTTTTTAATACAGAGATACTAACAGATTATAATATTATAGAGAATATATTTTTTTCATGTATAAATTATGTATAAAAGAATGGTACGAAACTGAATTCTTCAATTAATTGTGGTAATATAATCATTATTATTATAAAATGTAAAATTCAATATCATAAAATTTAAAAATGAATTATTTTGAATTCTCTTGTAAAAAATGTTTACTCCAAATAAAATAAACTTCCAAATTCTGATATCATTATTAATGATATTTCTAACAATTCCTATCCATTTGTTGAAATGTTGCATTGCTAAAAATTTAACATGTTAATTTGGTCTGTATTCTAGAAATAATGATAAGTATCAAAAATAAGAAGAGTTTTTGAAAATGGGACAATGATAATTTATGAAAAATAATGATAATTTGAATAAGTAGTAATTTAAATGAAAATAATAATAGTTTGAAAAATATATAATTTTTGAAAATGGGATGATGATTATTAAAAATAATGATTATTTGAATAGTAGTTATAATAACTTGAAAAATGAAGTTTTTGATGCAAAATTTCTGTAAATTCTTTTCTGGAGCTCTGATATTAAAATATTTTCTTTATTGTAGATACAAACAAACTCTGTTAATGTTTCTGTTGATCTTCCTGTTCTACCTAGTAGTTTCCCACAGCATGTGAATTTACCAAAAAGTGTAAGTATTAAATTTGTGTATTATGTGATTATCATACTGTTTTACTAATCCTCTGTATATATACAGGGGATTTGTAAAACTGTATTACCTTAGGATCTTATTCTTATTAAGTAGTTATAGGCTTCCATTTTTCATATTTTAAAATTTTCTATTTAATTCAATAACTTTATTTTCCTCTTACATCGTATTATTTCTCACTTTGAAATGCTTTCGCTTTCTCTTCTATTTAGATTGTCTCTCTGAATCTTTCTATCAAAATATAGCTCCATATTCATTATCCTAATTTAATGATATCTTTTCAAAATTTTATTTAACCATAAAAAATATTTAAAAGTGTTTTAATCTTTTATAAACATTGACTGCTAAGAATTAAGACTTCAGTATGTAACACTTCTTTTAAGATAAATAGATTAAATTTTTTCAAATATATACACATTAAATGATTTCTCAGCTGTACTAATGATTCAGCAACATATTATAGATAGTATATTCAATTTACTAACATACATTTAAGCAAATTATCTGATGAGAGTCACAGTGATGCATTTAATTAAAGTGTATAGTATACAACTTTCATTTGAATTGAAAGGTAATTTCATAAGTTTAGAATTACTTTATTTTAAAGTGCTAAAATGAAAGCATTCATAAAGCATTTTTCATTAAAAACTCATTTTATTAATAAAAGTTCAAATTTTTTCTAATTGTAAAAAATTAAAAATGAGAAATATTTTCTGTAGAGTATTCAAAATTTCAATGTTTTTATTAATCCTTAAAAGTTTATACTTTTAAAAGTATAAACTTTTAAGACTTTTTATACTTTTAAAAGTATAAACTTTTTTACCTTAAAAGTATAAACTTTTAAGGATTAATAAAAACATTGAAATTTTGGAGAAAATAAGGAAGTTCAAATTAGATTGAAAATTCTATTTAAATAAAGTTTCTATTCCTTTGGTTAATTTACTTTTATATGTACTACAGCTATGCAATGTAAAATATTGTTAAGGTTCACCTAATTAAGGCAATTAAAATTGCAACAAATAATTTAAACAAAAAGAACTACAGTAATACAATTTTCTTAACTACATTGAAAGATTTATATTCTCATCATATCATCCTTTTCTTTATGATAATTTTTGCTGAGTCTAATTTTGTTCTGAGCAGTTATCATCAGGGTCTGATTAAAAATCACATATAAACAATACAAAGCTATCAAAGCATACTTTCAGTTTTAAAATATACGACTTTCCTTCACCTCTTCTGTGTATTTATGTGCTATAAAGATAAATCTACTTTTTTAAAAGAGGCAAAACAGTCTGAAATAGTGAAAAAAATTTAACTGAATTTTAAGAAAATAATGCAAGAGAAATTAAAATAAGATTACATAAAGTTTAACTTTTTGACATTACTTTATTATATTTAAATTTTCACTTCGTTATATTTAAGTGAGAATATTTTTAACTTAAAAAATACAAATATGCTTTCATAAATAAGAATTGCAATACGACCCTATGGCTGAGCATACATTTTAATCAAAGAAATTGTAAAAAAGGGAAGTACAAATTTTTGTTTTATGATAATATCATATCCCTTAATCAAGCTAAGTATTATAGATAGTTGTGTATTTTATCAGAAACATTGTATATTTAGAACTTTTATGTCTATGATTCTGTTGTAATTATTGCTAATAAGTGATTACTCGAAAATGTGTCAGTTGATTTTAATGCAATCTATGAAACAAATATAAGGTTTCAAGGATAAGGTTGAATAAGATCATTTTAGTCTAATCTTATATGAGTGAAAGAAATAAATATTAAAATCACACACTTGGTAATAAGAGGTTAGAGAGCTCATAAATCACTTTTTGGGAATTTTTTAAGATTAGTGATCAATTGGATGCTTAATGAACTGTTATGCAAGTAGCTTAGTTTTTTTGTGATTAAATAGATTTCTATGAAACAATTATTTTTATGATTATATAACTATTTAATAAGTTAATTGTCTGTCAGATAGATACATACGTAAATATGTATATTTGTATTATTGAGGTAAAATAGTCAAGTATTATGTAATAAGCCTAATAGTATTATATATAAAATGCACCTCTGTGTTTTGTTTTATAAAGATATCTCCCAAAATAGTGAAAATAATTTCTTAATTTGATTGAAGTTCTTGATAATATAGTAAATGAATTATGTAATACTTTTACTTCCTCTATACTTTATTTTGCATTTGTTCTTACTGTCATGATTTTTCTTTTTTTTCAGGTTTTTCTTGAATATATTTAACTATCTAATATACATACAGAGGAAATGCAAAATATATTAGATATTTTGTATTTCCTCTGTCTTTACAGTTATCTATTTTTTTAGCAAATACAAATTTTTAGAAAATATAAATTAATTATATGGTATATTCTTCATTCTATTTGTGTCTACAATTTTTTTTCCCGGATTTTCTCTTTTTCTTGAAAACACACATTTTAGGAAATATTACAAATCAATTATTTACTTCTCTTTACATATAGATATCTTTTCTTCTAAATACCATGATTATTTAGAAAATGTTGTTAATAGTGTAAAATATCCTCTTTTTTACTAGGGACAGCAATCACTGCTAAAGAACAATGAACTTAGTATAACAAGAGTTGATAATCGTCAGGCAACTGCAAATACTTCTCAATCTAGAAATACTTCGAAAAATCCTGTAATTGAATGCATTGATTTAACAGATGACACAGATACAACTTCACTTAGGAAGAGTAATAAAAGTTTACATTTATTTATCTTTTTTTATTCTAAATAATCTTCAGTGTATTAATTTGTTCATAATTTATTTCAGGTTCAAGTTCCATGACAGTGGTATGATCAATTGTTTTTATTACATTTTATTTGTTGAAAATAATACATTAAATGGATTTATATTTTCATTTGTCTCATATCACTATTAAAAAAATCATTGTGATCTGTTAAATTTTTTATCAATATTTTATTGGTCTAGAACTAGTGTTTTTCAATTAACTGGATATACCATAAAAATGTTTTATTTTGGCAATAATTCAAGCTATCATCCACCAAAAAATAATTTTTCATTTTATGGCATCTACATATCTATATAACTCAAATTTTTTATTCATTTACATTTTAATTATTTTTTTATTGTTTTCAGTTATTTATTATAATGAATTTATATACATTAGCAGGCTTAGATATGATACAAAAATTAATCATGCATATTTTTGCATCGTCTCAAGATAATGTTCATTTTTAGCTATTGCTGGTACTTTACTAATGGTATATTCATACAAACTTATGATTTTGATAAGGATTTTATTCTGCATTTTTCCTAAATATGCTGAAAATATGTTATATAAAAAATTTCTTGCCCTATTCATGATGTCATCATAATATTTAATAAATTTTCAACTTTTCTTAAAAGTTTAAAATGTTCATTAGGGATTAACTTTGACAGTTCATAATCTAACTTCTAAAAGATGTTCTAAAACATGTGATTTTAGTCATTGTCTTCGAGGAAATTCTTATTAATATTGGAAATAATTGTTTCATTAGTAATGAAAAATCTCAATAATGTTGCAAGGAAAACTTCCAAGCACCCATCCGGAAAAATTTGCCTGTTTAAATAGCTGTAACAAAATCTGTTCATTACAGCTAAATTTTTATATTTAATTATATAATACTTTGTCACATTTAGATAAGAATTAACAAATAAATAAATGACATGTTTTGTAATGAGTAATTAGATAAATTAATTTCATTTTTAAATAAACCTTAAAATATTTTATTTCAGTAATTTTGCACAATCTGGTGCGTAAAACCAGAATCAAAACGTAAAAAATAACACATTTTACTTTACTCTATAATTATATCAAACATTAATCTGTTACTTATTAAATCTTCATAATTTAGAAAATTTAAAAATTAAATTAACTAATTTAAATTAATACAATCTCACTGCCAGAGAGAGGCTAGCATTAATAATTAAATTAAGGATTTATTTCTCCAACATTCAACTATTAATTGTTTATTAATGAAACGTTAAACATTTATTTCAGTAGTTTCCATATGATAATAAAAGAACTACTCTTTTATCTTTAATTAAAGCTCTTAAGTTTAGAATTGTAAATAAAAAGTGAAGTTTTATTAATATAATTTTAATTTTCAAATTAAATGTTTGTTCGTTAAATTGAAATTCGATGTGCTTATCATGTTTTTGCAGTTGAAGCATCCTGCACCACTTCCTCCTCGTCCAGTTGGTAAAGCATGTATGCCATTCCCACCTAGACCTAATCTTAAAGTATCTTTAGATGGCAAAGGTAAGCCTGCAGGTTTTTTAGAGATTAATAGGCACAACACTGATTCTTTAAATCAGTTTCATGTAATATGAATTCTAAATAAAAGTAACTTTAGTGCTGTGACAGTAATCTGTGAGCTTAATTTAACAAGAAATTTATATGATGTATCTAAAAAAATGGTATGATAAAATATTAAATACTGAGATTTAATTTATTCTTTAAATTATTGACATGCATGTTTCAGAATTATATTTTAAGTCTAATTAATTTTAATTTTTAGTGTAATTATTCAGTTCACAATAGATTAATTATTTAAACCTTGATGTAATATTAATTCAAGAGATTAAAGTTACTTTAGTGGGATGTGACAATGAATGAGTGTAATTTAACAAGAAATTTGCACTGTACATCTATCTAAAAAAATTTATATTCACATAAATGATTAAATATTTGAATATGTTTTTAATTTCTTAAGACATAATTTGCATGTTTTAGAGTTATACTATTTAAAGTCTACTTTATTTGAAGTTTTAGCCTATTCTGTTTATAAAAGACAAAATAGATTAAATTATCAACATTTAAAGTAACTTTAATTCTGAAGATTGAATTGAAGTAACTTTAATAGTATAATAATAAATAAGCTTAATTTGTTTAAAAAAAATTATATATTGACTTTAGGTATCAACCCGTACATTTTAGGGTCACATTGTTTAAAGTTTAATTTATATCAAGTTTTAGTGTAATTATTTAGTTTACTCTAGATTTTTATCCAAATTAATTAAATACTTTATAATTTCATGGGAACACTTTTCTAAGCTTTCCTTCTATTAGTGTAAATAATATTCAGTAAAAATAAGATAAAATGAATGTTTTTATTAATATTCATTGATAATTTGAACTTTTAATATGATTTTATAAGCACTTTCAGCAATGAAAATAGTATTTAAAATGCAAACCAAAAAATTCTCTTCTATTTGTTGAAAAATTTAACTCTTAAAGGATTGGAAATGTTACTTTTTATTGCAGCAACATTAAAATCTTTGAACATTACCTTGAGATCTGGTTTAATTTTTTTATAAACATATAACTTAATTAATATTTAATTTTTAACTAATGTTTTAAAAAAATTCAGATTATACTTATGAATTTTTTGCTTAATATTTGTTGATCATAAAAAGCAAAATTGATGTTTAAAATAACATTTTCATTGTTTAAATATTAAGAGTTTACATTTTAATTATTTTTTGTTTGCTTTTAAAATTCTTTTATCAAAACTTTACCTATTTGAGAAGATTAACAGCTATTTAAATAACATAAGTATACTTTTCTTGTGAGTGTATTCTAAACTGCACTTATGTTAAGTTAGATTTTCATATAATTTTTTAATAGAATTTTAGATAACACTTGCATACTAATGTGAGTAGTTAGTGTTTTGTTTCAGAACAACATTGATGTTTGGTGCTGTTTCTTAAATTGTATCTCCAAAATATCTTTAGGGAGTTTTTATTTTATTGAATAATATTCCCAAAAACTATTTACCCAGATTTTGAGTTGTTTAAAATTCCCAAATTTTTAGTTATAAATGTGTGCAGAGCAATGAGAGATTATATACCTTTAATTTTGAAATTTTCAAAACATTTCAAGCTTGAATTGTAAATTTGACTTTGTTTCAAAAGAAATTCCATTCATATAAAAAATACAAGTGTTAGTTTTATACATTATTTTAAAATTACAGAAACAATTGTTTTCAGAAAGAAAAATTATAGTGTTACTTTTATCTTATATATTTTTTATTTCTACTCTCTGACATAAAAAGCAAAACTTGTAGGGGGTGATTAAAATTTTAAATTAAGATGCATTTTACATTTATAAACTAATTTAAGTACCTTTTATGTTTCTGCTAAAACAACCTTTTTACTAACCAGAGGATAACTCAGTATACTGTTACCCTCTTATTTCTTTAAAGATTTCAATAAAGTTAATTGTCAAAAATTAGCTAACTAATGTAAAATGAAGTAAAAAATGCTTTCTTAAAATCAAATTTAAAAGATTTATGCAATTTACAATATTAAGAACAGTAATGTAATATATAATGAATGACATTTTATCATTTTACTCCGATTTATTTATTTTGGAAAAATGTTTTAATTAGCTAGTATAAGCTAGTTCTGGTCTGAATAAGCAAGACAATATGTACAATCTTGGCAATATTATTTTCATTTCAAGATTGATTTTTCCATCAATGATTTATGCATTCTTTCTTTGCTTATTAGTTTTGATTTGGGCTTTTGGCATAGTAAATGTATGCTAATAAATGAAAGAATTAAAAATTTAATTTTAAACTAAAAAAATTGTCAGGATTGTGAACAAATAATCTGAGCAGTCAAAGCTTTTCACACTTGGTTTTCATTTCTGCTCTTTTTATTAGACTTGTTATTTTTCTTTCCTCTGTAAAACAGCAGCAAAAATTTGCTCATATTACTCTTTATTTTTTAATGTATTTTAATGTTACACTTTTATAAAGGGATTTAAAATATAAGATGACATGTGAACAAAAATAAAATATGAAAATATGGATTTGTTTTAATTATATTCATATATGTTGTATATTTCTTTTTATTCATGCTTTTTTAACCAGTGAATGGAAACAAAATTAGAACTAACAACCTGATAAATAAAATATTTAATTTAGTTATGTTTTTCAATAATTTCAGTCATATTATTTTAGAAATTTATACAAAATTATTTAGTACTTTCTCCTGCAATGAAATTAGATTAAAAATTAGTGAATAATGTTAACCAGATGTGTTAAAAATTGTTTGCATGTATTGCATTATTTTGTAATACTTAAATTGTTTTAAAATTCTTTCATTTAACTAT
The DNA here is from genome assembly GCA_037975125.1 of Latrodectus hesperus. Classification (NCBI taxonomy): domain Eukaryota; kingdom Metazoa; phylum Arthropoda; class Arachnida; order Araneae; family Theridiidae; genus Latrodectus; species Latrodectus hesperus. The sequence goes on along the minus strand of CM075855.1, from coordinate 95,758,777 downwards.
ATTAAAACTAATAACACTAATTTCATTATTAAATAATCGATGTGTAAGCAAATGTTGTTCATCTGTTAGTATTAAGATTGATTTGTTACATTTTTTTAATGTTTTAATATTTTGAAGGCATAGTTCTTCAATGGGACTTTCCAAGGAATTCCCGTCCATTGCAAATGCCAATTGCAAGATTTGAGATATTTGGATACCAGGAAACAAAGACTGCTCCCATCAACACCCTGCTGTGGAAAAAAATTGGAGTTGTAGATGCCATGACCTTGCCAATGGCTTGCACACTAACTCAATTTGCAAATGGAGCTCGGTATCATTTCACCATCAGAGCTGTCGATGTGAAAGGTGAACACAGTCATTACAGTGAAGTAATGAGCATGATATACATGCCAAAAATACCAGTAACCACTTCAACAACTTCTGTTTCTGTAAGTATTTTTGGTTCTCTAAGCATTTAAGTTCTTAAATTTGTTATTTCTTCACTGATTAGTAATGATTATTTTTTAATTCAGTTCTGCTGATTTACTTGAAAATATTGTTGAATCAAGAAATATCAATTAATTTTAAACATATTACATATTTTTGGCCTTTATTCACATCCTGTGTTTAACGTAATATTTTTATGGTGACAGAGTTTTCTTGTTTTGTATCAATGGAATATGGTTTTGGACTTTTTGCAAATGACTTTTTTGATCATAAATTATATTCCTTCAACAATTATATGAACACATTTTTGAATCAATTAAAAAAAATTTAATTATTAAATAAATTCTAAATTTTCTCAAATATAATACAATTTATTCATGACAAATACTTAAATAATAACTGGATTTTTTTCCGTCAATACATAATGACATAATAAATATAAAAAAAAACGCAAGCCTATTTCATTATGACATACTTCAGATTAAACTTGTGAGAAAATTATAATGTGTAAAATTTAATTTACACTTTCTTTTCATCTGATAATGAATTCTATTTGTAAATTGTTTTTTAGTGCTATATAGAACTATTAATTTTTTAAGGCTACCTCAGAATTCCAGATATTTTTACAATAATGAAATTGGGATTTATGTTTTGCATGAAATCAGAAATTCAAAAGCATATTCAAATTGTATGAAAACATAAAATTTGAACGAAAAAAGATAAAGTTAAAATAACTTTAGTATTGGTAATTATCAAGAAAAATGTCAGAAAGTCATCAAATTCCAAACATTTGAAATATTGCTAAATTCCTCTTGAATATGCAATTAAAGCTTTGTTTTATTAATTTTTACTTTTAGTTACATTTGAAAAGGTTTTTTGTAAATATTTAAAACAAATTCAATATTAATTTTAAGACGTTAACGTAATACATAAGACTATTATCAGATAATAACATTATATTATTAAATTGTAATGCTATATATATTAATGCCATTACTTCTCTATTTTAATATATTTTAAAAAAACTGATCTTTTAAGATAAAATATGTAAAAAATTATTACAATAAACTCGATTGTAATCTTTATTCTTTAGCCTGAAACAAATGCTGACTTCAAAGCATTTTGAAAATGTGAAATGCATTTTAAATTTAATTACACTGACTCTAAAAATGTAATGAAATATAAAAATAAAATTATGTGTTTGAAAAATAAATCTTTCCTCAAGTTTTATTGCGAAATGAAGCAAATTATTTTTAGAGCTCTGAATTTACAATTGTCTCTCTGTGTTACAATGAAATTTTTTATCATTATCATACTAAATCAACTTAAGGACATTGTTTTAATTTTTCTGTTATTTTTGAGATGTGATACACCCGTACAGAGAGTTGTAAAATCTCATTAACAGGGAAAATTACTTGAGGTATTATTTAAACATATTATTAAGAAACTTCTAATGTGCTATGTAGTGAGTACATATTTGGGATTTCATTTATTAAAATTCTCTATGAAAAAGCTATCTCATTTCTATGAATTGGGGAAGTCATATATAATGTAAATAATTTAAAAAATGAATATATAAAAATGTTAGCAATTATTCATGAACAAATCACTTATATGATTGTTTTATACATTTGGTGCTATGTATTTTGTCACATTTTATGTTTTTAACTCTGAAAAACTATTTATTTAAACTTATTTTAAACTACCATTATGGTTGATAAACATTTGCTTAATATATATAACTTTAATAGTTTCTGGATAATTTTCTATGGTAAAAATTTTACTTGATAATCTGTATTTATTTTTGCAATTTAAGAGTCTGAAATAACTTACAATGAAGCAGTTACACATAATACGCATATTTATGCTGTTTGTTTGCATTTTATAATCAAAAATTTAATGACCAAAATACTTTAATGTATCCTTTAAATTAAAAAAGGATTCAGGTAAACTGAAAACATATACTGAAATATTTATTGTATGTATAAGGATGTTTATCTTTAATAAATATATGAAAAAAATGTATTAATCTTTTATAGAAACTTATAAAATATTTTTAAAATTTTGATTTTGAACAGTTTTTTGAAATAAATTTTACTTGAATCAGAATGTATATAAGCACCTTGACTGAATAAAATTAAATAAGCTAATATAATCTAATTTTGAATTGTAAATTTTGATTTTTTTTTATGTGTCATTTGATAAAAATAAATTTTATTTTTATTGCAGAAATGAACTCAACTAAATTGAAAATATGAAAATCAAAAATCAGAAAAAATATATTTACATACTGCTGTACATAGCTTATGTTCATCCATTTTTTTATATTATTTAATACTTATTTTGTACATAATTATTGAAAATGAATCAGTGCTATTTGATAACTGCTCATTTTTCTCTGTAAAATGAACATTGAAATCATTTTAGTTTTGTAAACATGGCATTTTTGTTTAAATCATTTTACGTAGGAAAACGTTGATTTCAAAAGCAAATGAAAAGGAGATATATCAAGTTTTTAGTGAATAGAACACTCTTGTATTTATTAATTTGATTCATGATTGTAAATTAAATTAGTTCATCATAGTTCATATTATTCCTAACTAACTTATGATGAACTATTTTAATTTAATATAACGCCAGTATATTACAGCATCTTTTCCATTGAATTACAGGATCTTGATACTAAAAACTTATTATTTTGATGTAAAAAACCAAATCATTTATGTGCATAAAAAACGTATAATTAATTTAAAAGATCTGATAAAAATTTTATTTTTTTATAATTATATTCCATATGTAAATGTCATTTTAATAAATTTCAACTTTTGTGCCATTGATTCATAGTATTATTTCATAAAAATTCATGAAAATTACATAATTTTTTTTATAAATTTCACTAATTTTTAATATTTGATGTAATAAATATAATGAAATTCATGCATATTTTTACTAGCATTTCTCATATGTCACAATTTTAGATAGTAGTCTAGAACTTGAATTTATTGAAATTTATATATAATGCATTGTTGGCTTACTGAAACAACTTAAATATGCCAAAGATTACATACTTAACTTATTAAAGCATACCTGGATATTTAAGGCAACTTAAAGGCTAAGAAAAAAATGTTGCCCAGTATCATAAAAAAGTACTTTAAAATAAAAATATGAACTTGTAATCATTTTAGATTTAATAAATCATTGTTAATTTTTATCATAGCTACTAATATTTTTAATAAAATTGAAAAATATACTTGCTTTTAAAAATTAATTTATTATATTTTAGATTGATTTTTATTTTTTGTACCACTTTTTCTTTCGAAAAGTATATCATCCTTTTCTCTATGTAATTTGCTAGATTTTATATTATAAAATCTATATTCTGTAAATGATAAGATTATATCTACTTTTTTTGTGTTTCATTAAGCTATTGTCCTTTTTATTTTCAGTAAAAACTAATGATACCTGATCTTGTCCAAATTCCACATCAGCTTTTTCCATAAAAATTACTACTAATGCTGCCCAGCAACTTTTTTCCATAACTATGTGATTTGAGCTACTAGAGTTAAAAAGAGGTTATACATTGACTTCAATTATTATCAGCCGTAGATCCCAGTCTAATTATTTGTGTGCAAAAAATGATCGTTGACCAAAAACAAACCTTTCAACTATTATCTTTAAAATAGTTGAAGTGTTAATGCATTCATTTAAAATTTTTATGTGATTAACCTGGTCTTATAAATTATTTAGGGTAAAAGTGTTTCTTCATATGTTTCAAGTTCTTCACCATTAAACTATCTACTGAAACAAAGACGCATCATGGTCTAGTCAACAATGGTAGACCTACAGTTGTCTAGAGATGAAGTATCTCTTTTTCTTACTTAGAAACAGGGATTATATACACGATGATTTTATATATTACATATTTCATAGTAATATCATTTTTGCCAAAATATGCATTGCAGTAGAAAACTTCAATTTTTCACTTGTAAATATTTTATATTTCTGCATGCTTATCTGTTGAGTTGGAATTTTTTTTGGTTTTTCTCATATCATATTGAAGAATCAACTCATAATGATAATGACTCCTAGAAATCTGTTTTGAACAAGTTTTTAAAACAATCACACTTGGTTACTATTGGTATTAATTTAATTGGATTTTGTAATGAGGAAAAAACTTTTTTTATTGAATATTCAGAATTATTTTTATTCTAAATAATTAAAAACCTAACTAAATCCTTAAAAACTATTTGTAGTATTAATAAGCATTATTCTTCTGCCGTAAATATTTTTTGCTAATTTATTTCTCCACTAGTAAAACAATGAATTTTCTATTTCCTATGTCACAACTGTATTTACATTATAATGTTAAATTTAAAACTATTAAATTTATTAAAAATATGAGGTAGTTCTTTATTTATATAGATTTATTCTTGTTCAAATGATTAATTAATCTTATCAAAATTAATTAATATCTTCTAATAAGAATGATAAATGGAAACGATGTCTTACAAAATACTTTTTATCATAATTTAATGTACCAAATTTTAAATTCTTCTTAGAATGCCGATTATATGAACACTGTAGATTTAACTTGTTATATATATACATACATACATATATGTTTAAACTGATTGTTATATGAATATCAGTGAAAAAAATATGTTAATTAGGAACCATATTACTGACCATTAAAAGTGAAGAAATATAAATCTTCTATTATGTATAAAAACCATGTGTGTCTGTCTGTACTCGACTGATTCAAAAACCATACATCCAATCGCCGTGAAAATTTGGGAAATTATTAGGTATTCCCTAGGATCCCTAGGAAGGTTGATTTTTTTTTTTTAAATCAAATTTGTGGGGCTGTAGGTGCTCCCAAACAAATATCCCAAAAATATCAAAATTATATTTAATTAGTAATATTTGTTAAAAATATAAATCAAGTAAAATATTGAATTTTTCTATTTATATTCAATTATTGTTTGTGTGAATTTTACAAATTATATTAAAATTTAAAATATTTTAAATACATAAATTTTGGTTCCTTTAAAGTTTCAACAAATTAATATAAATTACATAAAACAGCATTAATGCATTTGACGTTCGTTTTATCGCATGCAAATCCTAAACTTTTGCAATTATTAATACGTGTATAAATAAAAATGTTATTCATTCCAGCTGAAGAAAATAATTGGAAATACGTTTTATGTAACCCCCACAATTATTGCACCAAAGCGAAGTGCCATTGGTCAATCTACAAATGAAGCAAAAAGGAGAAGAGAAGAACGAGCGTCAGAAACAAATGAGCAGAGAAAAACTAGGAAAGAAAGATCGAGATCCCACTGCTCTTGCTCGTTCATTAGAAACGAGTGAACTGAGATAAACAAGGTAGCAAAAGACTCAAATTCGTTGGACACAGAAAAAACAAGCGATACATACTGACTTGAATTTATGTGGCTTCAATTACAATTCCCTTTACAATAACAGTCTTTATCCAAGTGTAATTATTGGAAAAATAGATAAAAAGTGTATGTATTGTGGTGCTCAAAAATTAAAAAATGAAACACCAGGTATGTGTTATGCAGGTGGAAAAGTAAAGTTACCAAACTTGCGTTCAACCCACCTGAACCATTATTAACTTTAATATCAGGTGAAATGTCAATCAAAAAATTTTTTGAAAGATACGCAAGTACAATTCATGTTTCCAAATGACATCGAACGGAGCAATGAATATCGTTAACGCAAAATATAGGCCAAAGTACAAGGGCAAATTTATCACCATGCTGGATCACTACTACCTTTGCCAAATGCTGATCACAAATCAGATCTCGGATATATTTTTGGGAAATACACTGACGAAGAAATCAACAAACGGTGTCAACTGAATATGAGTACTAAACGAGAGATAGTCGCTGAATTACGAAATTTGTTTGAACAACATTATGTATTAATTAAATTATTTAAAACCGCCCTTGAACAAATGTCATCTGACGATTACAAAGGAATATAAAACGCCTATTGTTCAACATAGATGACAAGTCAACGCACCAACTATCGATGAAGTGGCAATTATCATAGTTGGTGAAGAATTTAATGCTCGGGAATACTTCATCGTATAAATGGTGACGTCCAGCAAGATCAGAAATATATCATTCATGATGCATTACAATATCTCATTCTATTTTGGCAAAGAGAGGATGGATATCATTTTAATATTAATATGAGAAATCCTACAACTAATGTGGACATCAACAAAAAGGTCAGTGCTATGGATTATTATGCATATCGAACGATAATTCGTGAGAATACTGATAGTCATATATTGAAATGTAAACAATTACTTCATCAATACTTTGTTAACATGTGTGCAAAAATAGAAAGTGAAAGACTCCTCTACATACGACTAAATCAAGTCAAATTGCGTTCTGAAGAGTACATCCATTTACGTGATGCAGTTGTAAATGATGGCAATCTCAGTGAATTGGAAAAAATGGTCATTTCACCATCCACATTTACAGGCAGCCCAAGACACACGCATGAATATGCACGAGATGCAATGATGTATGTTCAAGACGCATAGGGTCGTCCAGATTTTTTCATCACATCTACATGCCACCCAGCATGGAATGAAATAAAGGAGCTTTTATTAAATGGACAATAACCATCAGATCGTCATGACATTTCTGCACGTGTGTTTAAACAAAAATTAAAATCTTTAATAGATTTTATGGTCAAACACCATGTATTTGGAGAGACGCACTGTTGGATGTATTCCTTTGAGTGGCAAAAATACAACATGTGCATATTTTAATATGGGTGATGGAAAAGATAACACCAAACGCTTGCGCGCGCGGAATTGATGAAATCATCTCTGCAGAAATACCAAACATTAATAGTGATAAATATTGCTCGATATTGTCTCAGAAAGTATGATTCATGGTCCATGTGGCTCATAAAATAATAATTAATCATGCATGTCAGATGAAAAGTGCACAAAGCGGTATTCTAGAGACTTACTTGATGAAACTATTTCAACCAATGGTGGATATCCACTCTATCGATGACGATCTACCGAAGATGGTCGAAAATCCATTTAACTAAAAGTCCTCAACAATACTATTGATCTTGATAATCTATGGGTAGTGCCATATTCTCCATTACTGCTAAAAACGTATAACGCACACGCATAAATGTTGAGTACTGCAATTTACTGAAAGCTATAAAATATGTGAACAAAGGAAGCGATATGGCAGTGTTTGGAGTGAAAAATACAACTGCATCTAACGATGAAAGCACCCAATATCAACTGGGACGCTACATAAATAGCAATGAGGCTGTATGACGCATTTTATCATTTTCCATTCATAAGCAATGGTTGTTCATTTAGCAGTACATCTTGAAAATGGACATCGTGTGAATTTTACATCAGAAAATGTACGCGCAAGAGCAGTGTCACCACCGCCGACAACATTAAATGAATTTTTTACATTATGTAGAAATAATACCTTTGAAAGGACACTTACTGTATTCTGAAGTACCAACTTATTTTACGTGGAATACATCAACAAGAAAATTGCAACGTCGTAAACAAGGTAGATCAGAAAAAGGACACCTAAATTTATATATACCACAGATACATTGGGTCGTCTGTACATTGTACATCCTAATAACGCAGAATGCTTTTACGTAAGATTACTATTAATCAATGTTCATGGAACAACATCTTTCCAGTAATTAAAAACAGTGAATGGCCATGTGTGTGCTGCATTTCGTGAGGCTTGCCAGAAATTAAGTCTCATAGAAAACGATTCTCATTGGGATATTTCACTCGCTGATGCTTCTAATACAGCTCAATCACAACAAATATGTGCACTATTTTCAATCATATTAACTGCATGTTTTCCAGCTAATCCAAAAGATCTTAGGGGGAAATATAAAGGCTATATGAGGGAAGACATATATTTTACATCGCGTGCGTAGAATAAATGTTAATCCCAACATTCAATTTACATCAAATATATACAATGAAGGATTCATTTTACTTGTGAATGTATGTTTGACAATAGCCAACAAATCACTCACAGAATTGGGAATGATTGCTCCAAATATATCTGGTAATGGCATTTAGATCGTGATATACAACGAGACGAGAAACGCACATCGATGTTAATAAAGTAAAAACATTTGTTTGAATTAATCTGCCGAAATTGGTATTAGAACAATGAACAGCATATGACACTATTATAAATGAAATACCTAACATGAGTTGTGGTTTATATTTCTTAGATGCACCTGGAGGCACAGGCACTTTTCATATTTCAATTATTCTGGCAACTATAAGATCACAAAATAATATTGCACTTGATATTGCATCATCTGGTATTGCAACAACTCTTTTGGACGGTGGTTGAACAGCACATTCAACATTGAAATTGCCATTAAATATGCAGGTAGTTGAAACTCCAACATGTAATATTAGCAAATGTTCTGGGATGGGAAAAGTACTAAGATCATGTCAAGTTATAGTTTGGGATGAATTCTCTATGGTTCACAAGAAATCATTGAAAGCTCTGAACCGCACATTAAAGGATTTGAGAGGAAATGAGCAGCTCTTTGGTGGGCACTCATTTTGCTGAGCTAGCGGTGATTTGCGACAAACTCTACCAGTTATACCACGTTCAACACCTGCAGATGAATTGAATGCATGTCTTAAACCATCACAGTGTTATGGCGGTATGTGAAGAAAATATCTTTAAAGACCAATATACGTGTTCAATTACTAGATAGATATTCTTAACAATTTGCAAAGTAATTGTTAGATATTAGGGAATGATAAAATGGAAATAGGCACAAATCCCCAAACAATGTATTACATTACCAGAAAACTTTTGTCTCATTGTAAAATCCACAGATGAATTGATTGCCAAAGTTTTTCCAAATTTATCACAGAGTTATAAAAACAATCAGTTGCTTAGTGAGCGTGTTATATTGGCAGCCAAAAACATTAATGTGAATTTAATAAACTGCACAGTTCAAAATGTGAAATTCCTGATGGAGAAACATATAAATCCATAAATACTGTTGTCAATCACGATGAATCAGTTAATTATCCGATAGAATTTTTGATACTTTTCCGTTTCGCCGGCGCAAGCGATAAAGTCGCCAAAAATGATACAACCGGCGCTAGAGGGAATATCTCCGCTGGTAACCTTTTACTGCTACGTTTCCAAAACATGTGACGGCCTTTTATTGTCAACGACTTTATATCGACTCTTTTTTTCCCCATTTTGTAATTTTATGCTGTGTTAATATATATACAAATTTAATAATTTCATAAAATCTCTCTAGAAAAAATAGGATTTTAAAAATATAGCTTAAAATATAATAATCGTAACAAATTCACAAAAAAAATATTTAAAAAAAAATAAGATTTTGAAATATACATCACCCGATAAATTGTAATCTAATATAATAAGTAAATAAATGGAGGTTCTGGCATTCATCATTCCACGCATAGCATGAACACGAAAACAACAATTAAATAAATAAATTTAAAAAATTTTATGTAAAACAACATTATTTAAAAAAATTTTAGGTATATACTGTGTGAGTTGTCACTAATTGGCGACTTAATTTTCGCTTGGCGATATTTGCGCCGGCGAAACGGAAAAGTACCGAATTGGTAAATTCTTTGGATCTACCAGGAATGCCACATCATATTTTATCTTTGATAACTGGTTCCCCACTTATCCTTCTATGAAATATAAATCCACCACGACTATGCATTGGACTAGGCTATCGGTAAAAAAATTAACAAATAACTTAATTGAGGCAACCATTTTAAATGGAAAACACCAAAGGGAACATGCACTACTACCCCGCATTCCCATGATACCAACGGATAGTACATTTGAATTCAAACATCTACAGTAGAGTTGATTGATGGGAGTTTTCAGGGTTTTGTCGCTTGCAATTCTTAAACATGGACCATTATTGATGAAAGTTTTTCTCGGGTTATTGATATTAAAATGCCCTCAGGCCGTTTTTCTGTCCATTGGACGGGGCTCCAGCGGCTGCTTTCCGTGAGATCGGCCGGCATCCCTTGCCGCGGCAACATCCCCTAGAACCCCTATTCTAGGGGGTGTTGGCCGCGGGTGGTGATGAGGAGGGGGATCACATCTCTAATTCACTTGGTTCCGTCCCCAGTGCACGGATTGGATTGGGGACCACGTCCTGTGGCATTCAAAGTCCTGGTGGTGTGGATAGCAGGGTGCCAGCTCAGGTGTGACCTCATCACTTAACCGTGATTCAAAACTTCAATGAGCTTGTATCCCAGACTCGTTAACCTTAGGTACAATCCAGGGCTTGTTTACATAGTTATGTATGTGTGGCCATGACACAAAGTCAGAATTATTTCATTTTGGGTGTTTTTCCTTTCATTCTGGTAATTTTTGGTTAATGTTTTATTTTCCCCTTTTTCATATTTCTTTCTATTTATAGTTAATTTTTATTTTTAGGCGTTTGAAATTCTTTGCTTTTTCTTATCTATCAGAAGAATGCAAAAGATTTTATTTTTAATCTCCATTGTCATTATTTTTTTGAGCATATCATTCTTCTTGTTAAGTGTTGCTTATTTAAATTATATATATAATACATTTATTTTTCACATCAGAAATCAACGATTTATAAACATTCTCTTCGTTTTTATTCATTAATATTACGTTATAGGGCGAAAGTCACCTTTTCCTTTTAATGAAATATTTATTAAAAAATATTAATGCACTTTGATTAAGCATGTACTCGAAAATTTTTTAAAACCTGTGCTTAATTTACACTGCAAATATATAACTCTTCTACTGTCTTAATGCCGAAGCTGGTAGCTGAGTTTTGAGATTCGATTTTTCATTTTAACATATCATGAGTTCGATTCCCATCTGGTCGTGTTATATTTGTAGTGGTTCGGAACATATATTAAGTTGCAGATTCTAGTTAGAAGAGCCCTCCTGTGCATATACAACTGTATCACGACAAACCAACCAAACAAAAGCTTACTAGAAGCGCCTAGGGAATAAATGCCATCCAAGAGGCCGCGGTGGTCTGGTTGGTTAGGCGTCGATCTGATGATCGGAAAACAGTTCGAATCCCGGATCACCCAAAGATCCGTCGTATTTGTTAAAGTTGGCTGGGTTACGTTAAGCATATTGAAATCCCAATGTCCTCCAAGTCATATGATACCCCTGGGGGTGGCAGGTCTAGTATTGGGGGTCTTCTGCTTGGACCCTGCTTCAAAATCACGAAGACTCCACCCGGCTGCTTCCATCTAACTGATAGAGCCCAACTCAGGGCTTAGGTCCAGGGAAGCATGCCAGTACAACAACAAATGCGAGCTCCAGTGGTTGGGAGGGTGACCACGGTATACTCTCCTTCACTGGATCTCTGGAGCTCCGTGGGTTGGGGACGTGTCCACATTCATCTGTGACGTCCAAAGTCCTTCCGCTGGTGCGGCGTCGATGGGGAGAGGAGGGTGCCAGCTCAGGTGTGGCCTCTTCACCTGACCGTGGTTCAAAATGACGAGGCACCTTAAAAAGAGCAAAGTCGTACTTTCACCTTCGTGGTGCTCTGATCCAAACGAAAGACGCTCCCTATTGACTTAATTCGCACTGCCAAAGGCAAAAGCGAGCTTGGCTTGTCCAAGTGTCATAGGAAAACAACAACAACAAATGCGTTCCATTGTTGCGGAAAAATTACCTTCTCATTTCAAACAATTTTGTATTATTTTCACTTTAAACATTACACATATATAATTAAATTATCTTCTCGCCCAATTTAAAATTATTAAGTCTAACTTCTGTAATTAACTGTATGTTTCAAATTACCATAGATGCCGTAAATTCCAATTTTCCTCTTTGAAAATTATTCGTAAATTTCTTTTTTTAATGTTCGGCTGCCTTTTACCCTTTTCAACTCTATAATGGGCGAAGAGATGACATCTCATACAGTGGGGCAACCAGTGCGTTGAAATCCCAATCAAATCTTCTCCCGGAAATTGGAGTGATAAAGAAAGACAACACACAAAGAGGGAAAGAAACATGCATGTCCGAACCAGGATTTGAACCCGAGATCTACTGTTTCGTAGTTAAGGACGCTAACCTCTCTGTCGTCGGTGGGCTTATTCATGAAGTATAACTTTAAACAAAGAGGTGGAGTCAATGATGTAAAGGGTGAAGTCGAGTATCCAATGTAAATTAAAATGATTTTGGAATGTAGAAATCTTACAGAACTTGCAACTAGAAACAAGTGATCCTTGTATGGGTGCCAGGGCACAAAGGTATCGAAGGTAATGAAAGGGCTGATGAACTTACTAAACAAGGATCCTCTTTTGCTCCCATCGGTGCAGAATCTTTTAGTGGGATCCATTTGAAGACCGCAAAAACCAATGTACTTAGATGGGAAAAACGGAAGATGTATGAAGCTTGGCTCAACACTCCTGGTCAAACCCACGCTAAAAGTATGATCTGTGGATCATCAGCGAGGATTACCTCTGAAATTCCAAGATGCTCTAGTCAGAAGATACGTTTCATCGTAGGCTTCATAACTGGGCACTACTATTTCAGAAAACACCTCCACAAAATGGGACTGTTTCAGCAAGACCCTATCTTTAGGAAATGTCATATGCAAGAGGAAACGGCCAAGCCTATCATTTACGAATGCGAGGCTCTTGCCCTCCCTAGATGAACTTCGTTAGGCATCACCCATACTAGAGAGTTACACCTAGACTCCATGAAAGGGTTATCGGACTTTATGAATAAAATGGGTGACCCGAGCCACTGGAACTAGGAAACATTGGGTTTGGAGTGAATAGTACAAAATGCTGTATAAAAGCAGAGGTGCCCAATGACATACAAACCCAACTCTAAGAAGACGAAGACGATCCAATGTATATTCATAAAAAATGTCAGTAAATGAATACAGTTCTTTTTATTATATTTTCAATTTTAAGCTATTTTTGAAAGTAATTAAAAATATTAAATAGTCCTGGCCGATTTAAACTAGCCACAAAGTGGAAGCTTTGTCTCTTTTCATTTTGCGGTTACTTCTGTTAACGTATAAATGGCTTCGCAAATCAAGGCTTTGGTCTTTGTATCGTTTTATTTACAAAATGAACTTTGACAGTATTTTCAATTTTGATTTCAACTAGTTGAAGACGTAGAGTAGAAAAAATCGATATGGGTGTCGTGTTCAAATCATTTCGACTGTTGTGAAAGGCTCAAAGCAATTTGAAACGACATTTGGCATTGTAGTTTCGAATATTCGTAACAATCAATGTTTGACGCACAAAATCTTCATCAAATAGAAAAAGAAAGCTAGAGAAGTTTTAACGGATTTTACAAGAGAACTTGAAACGGCTCAAGGATGAAAAAAATCGCTAAAGATATGAAAAGTTGAAAATCTAATTATTTTGAACAACAGGTAATTTTTTCATGATTTTAAAAACTTTTACACAAACGAAATAAAGTGATTAAACCATCATCTCAACTGAAAAGGAAGAACAACCACTTTATGGCTAAAAATATAAGTATGTTTATACTGTCTATCGATTGTGTATATATTGTTATAATGCATATTTGTGTTGATATGTGTTCATAATTTGGTGGGGGTGTTAGCGACAGCAGCGCTACTGCGTTCAGCGGCTAATTGAAAATTTACTGTGTGTGTATATACATATACTTTTGAAGTACTACACTTAAAATACTTTAAATGTTGATAATCTATTATTTTTCAGAGTTGGAAGAAGAATTGGTATGTGCTGTCAACAATAAAGATGTTTTTTGATTTATAACCTTTAGAATACTTGCAATTTTCATACTTTCATCCGAAGTTGGATTTGTTGATCGGCTGTGATTACATTTGGCACACAAGGATCTGTTCAGTCCCCAATTAAAACATTTTCAGTAAATTTTGAGAACCCCTACAAATATCTAAATTCGTGGGGAGTATCTGAAGCATAAACTGTTGAAAGAGAGCAACCAATTGCTTTAATTTTGAAGAAACAATTATTTTTAAATCACTGTAAAATAACAGCATAAGCAATTTGCTGATTGTTAAACAAATAATTCATTCATCCATTGTATTTGACTCTTCATTTGTAAATTTCACAAAATCATTCAGTGTTTTAATTCACTGCATTTAATAAATGTAATATAATAATTAGTAAAATGGATAACTAATTTATAATTGTTTTAAAAATATTTCCCTTTTTTACCAATTCAAAAAATATTTTATACTTTTTTTTAAAAAAAAGGATATTTACTTTTTCCCGAAAAATGCTTTATCGTTTACTTTTAGAATATTTCATTTTAATCATTTGTCTTTTTGAGTACTTCATATATATATATATATATATATATATATATATATATATATATATATATATATATATATATATATATATATATATATATATATATATATATATATACATATATATATGTTTCCTACGTTATGAAGTTTAATAATACCTTCACATTTTATATCCTCCATTTTAGAAGGATTTTGATACACTTATTGAGAAATCATTTTCGGAAAATATGTTTTGAATAAAAATGAAAAACGTAAAAACGTGAAGCATTTAAGACATTTTGATAAAAGATAATTTTTATCATATATTCGAAACAACAGTTCTCTCAACCAATATTTTGATTCATTCTTTTTCTGGTTCTGGTTTTCAAAACACATTCTTTTTTTTGTCTGGTTGAATTTTGATTTCACTTTTGTGATTTGAGTAATATCTTTTTATTTATTCTTCAGAAAAGACCATTACATTCTCAAAAAATTTAATTTTCAAGAATTTATAAAGATGTCTTTATTTTTGAGTATACTCCTAATTTTTTAATATATTTTCTCTGAAAATAATCTCAAAGAATAAACAGAAAATATATTCAACTCAACCACAGTAAAGTATTTATCAAAATACGCTTTAAAGAGTTCATTTTTGCCATAAGAAAATGAAGGATCTTTCAAACATTTATCGTATTTCATTTCATTCCTTATTATAAATATTTTCTTTTTACAATTCTCGTAAAAACTTACTAAGACTGATGGGTTTCTAAGACAAATTTAATTTTCTTATCGTCAATCTGGGTATTTATAAGCTACCTTGTATAAGAGTTAAGCATTATTTTATATACTTTTTCGTGGTAAATAAACAAATTAATCAACAATCACACAATACATTTTTTGTTATTGCAAAATTATTTATTTTCAAAATTTTATAAAGATATCTGGATTGAGAGCTTTCTTATATCTACTTCTTTGAAGTTTAATATAAAAAAAACAATAACGAGAACAGTAATTTACGATTATTGTAACTCGTTTGATTTGTGAATAAATACAGGTGGGCAACTTTTATTGTCCTCGTTCGATTCTCAATCGCAATTAAAAAAAGAAAGTTTTACTCGCCAAGCGATTGTTAGTCCTGTGTGGCATACCGCCGTTCCGGCAACCCTGGAGTCCTCATTAGTGGGGAATCGGAACTACGCAGAAACGGCAGCCGGGGCGCGCATCTTCCTCATTATCCGGGGCTTAACAATGGACACGGGCGCACAGGGCTCTCTCATTAAGATCCGTACGCCTGTAGTTTGTGGCAAAAGGGGGGGACGGTAAGCTCCTTTTAGACACGTTCGATTCACGGTGACGTTACAATGGAGTTCTCTTTTTCACATAAAAAAGCAAATAAAAAGAAAAGAACGTGTCGTTCGCCGACAACAAATACATGCCTGCTACTGGATCCACTTTTGGATGACAAAATAATAACTCAATAATTCATGACATTTTTTTTACGAAGACTTTTCGAACATTATTTTTATCGTATCCATTCCTCTTTGAAAATTTAAAAGTCAAGTTGGCAATGATTGCTGGCAGACGATTTTTGAAATTTTGATATTCCAATTTTTACACTCCACCTTCGCAGTGTTGGTTCGTCTCTTGATGGGGAAAAATAATCAACAAATATAACACAATTTGTGAAGTTGTTTTTTGAAGAATATTCGCTAGTATATTAAGTGGATACGATTATGTTGCGCCCTCTATCGATGCATTTTTAAAATAGAATAAAAATAAAGTTGTAATACACTGATTCGATTTTTAAAGGGAAAAATTCTGAATCGTTTAAAAATTGCAAGATCTGAAAACTCAACTTTTGTAGCCGTTTTCGTTAATCGAATTAAAAAAAATTTTAATTTTAACTTTTTCATTAATCGAATTAAAATTTGTATAGAATGAAATTGCTTGGAAAAGAAAGAATAATCTTTATCTTATCTAACTACCTGTTTACATTTCGCTTGTAATGTAGATTAAAGTGTTTGATGGTTATCAAAGTTGCAGAAACGCTTCTAGAAATTAATTGCGAGGTATTAAATTTGATAAAGATGCGGATTAAAAGTCCTTAATCCAGATTAGAATCTCAATGCGAATCAAAGGAGCGTTCAGTAAACTTCAATTTATATTAATCGTTTGATGAGTGTGGGTGAGTGCACCGGTGCCTTGTTTAAATTTTAAAACGAATATGCACTTTTACACTCTTCTTTTTAGAGATTATGAAAATTAGTTTGACAACCGTTCATCACATCATGTTATAAATTCTGTCATTAATGTACTATATTTAATACATCTATAATAATCAGATTACTGTAAATCAATATTAAACAAAAATCTTCCCGTTAGTAATTAAATTTTGTACTCTGTATAATTCAATCAACATCATTGTCTTGATATTACCTATTTTTATAACTTGCTTATTCAATCACTGTAAATATTAGTTTATTTTATTTCCTTATTTTCTTGCTTATCTATTTACAAATTGCTATTTTTATATACATATATGGTTTGTTCATTGTAAAAAACTTCAAAACACCATTGTTTCAATTACTACCTATATGTTATAACTTGCTAATTAATACCTTCATTTATTTGTTTTATTGTTCTTTTGTTCTCACTTATATTAACCGGTTTTTGTAATATCCTTATTGTACGGATTTTCTGTAAATTTTGTTTATTCAAGAAATCTTCTTTTTTATAATTATATATTTTTCATTGTGCTTCTGAATATAGCTAAGGCTAAATAATTGTAATTTGTGACTATTAATGCGCACTTTATTATTGTCCAGACATTCTGCCTGCTGTGTGTAAGCCCCATAATGTAAATGTCCTTTTTCTTGTTTTAATAAAGCACCAGCGGTCTGCCTTTGATGGGGATGCCGGTTCGATTCCACCAACTCCAACTCCTTCGATCACCTACATACACCTATTGTGTTCTGATGCCCCTATCCCAGATATAGATAAACTTTTTCTTAGTGTATAGATTAACAATTGATAGGAACATTTTAATTCACATTTTATATAGGAGATATGTGCTATCGCACGGGTTCTTCTGTCAATAAAATGACATCCCCTCGTCCCATAGAAACAATCGTCAGAAGATAATTAGAGCTTGTATCGAGTTAGAGACAGCAAAAATTCTTTTGTTGTCGTCACTTATTATATTTTATTTATACAGTGCTTTCTTTAGCTTTACTAGTTTCAGAAAATGAGGGAAAAAGTTTCTTTTACAGGAGTGCTTTGCATTTGGTCACGATTTTTTTTATTTGTTTTATTTATTTACTTTCAAATTTCTTTTTGAAAGCTTTGAGTTTTTTTTTATAAAGTTACACTTTTAACCAAATTCTGCATAACGAATGAATTTTCTTGTCTGTGAAGTATGGCATCTCTCCCAGTTCGTATCTCCTTTATGTGATGCTTAAGAAATCATCAGTTCAGACAACTGCAAAAGAAAAAAAAAAACGTTTTATATAAATATTTTTCATTTAGAGGAGATTTTTTCATTCATTTTATTCTTATTTTTCTCGCCCGAATTTTGCTTTAAAAATTTCCAGTTCCTTACAGTATAAACTTTATATTTTTAGCTAAGTTACTCATGACAAAAATTTACGACCACTCCGCTAATCGCTTGAGAGCGTAGGACTGTGGGTTCGATTCCCACCGTGGCCCTGAGTGTTTTCTTCGTTATATTCTGTGGTTGTACATCTGTCTTTGTGCTATTTGTCCTATAATCGACGAAGACTTACAAGCGGATCTCAAGAATCAAGCATACAAGTCTGAATATATGTAATGTAATAAAAAAATAAAATACAATTTACATGATACATTCCTTTGAAATATGACGTCATTCCATATTCACCTTTTATTTTTCCATATCTTTTTTAAATTTTGGGAAAAAAATTTTATTACTTTTTTAGTACAGTATTTTTTTATAGAATTTTATAAATGTTTGATTTGGGTACTCTTTTTTATTTGCTCTTAATTCGAATTTCATTTTAAAAATGTAAGAACTGTTTTTATAATGTTTTATACCGTTAATTTAAAGTTGACAATTTGTGGCCCTTCATATTATTTACAAAGCGCTTAATTAGATTTTGGGAAGTCAATACAATAGTAAAAGAGATTATTTTTACAAGCTTCTCATTCTTTCAATTATTCGTTTTTATTTAAATTTCTTTTTAAAAATTTATAAATAACTCCTTACAATATAACTTCATACTTTTTATCTAGTTATCATAGCGGAAATTTTTTCTTGCATGAGACATTTCATAGAAATATGTTATTTTTTATTCACATTCCAACTACGATTTCGATTACGATTCATTTATATTAGAATTTCTTAGGTTGTGGAAATTTTATACAAATGTGAAGAGAAAGAATATGCATATTTGTTTTCACTCAGATTTTTTTTTACATTTTTTGCTTTTATTTCTAATTTTTCTCCCAGCATCACATTTATACATTTCAAGATAAGTATATATTAAACATTCTTAATCGACTTGAATTTTCTTTTGCATAAGAAACTCCATTAAAGTATGAAGTTTATGTTCTTTGAAATGTACATCTTTTATTTAAGGGCGCTTACTTAGATTTTGGAAACTTCATACAACTATGAAAAGAGAAAATTTATTTTCTTTAGAAGAAAAGAAGAATAAGTTTTTCATTTAGATGTTTTTTTCATTTATTCACATTGTTTTTTTAAAAGTTTTCATTTGAAAAATGTATAAGAGTTTTAATTTTTCATAAATTTCCCCATAACATTCATTTTTTACTGCATGAAATTTTTTTTTCGTAATTCGTGATGCTATTCCATATACACATGGAATTATGGAACATGTTGCGTTTTAACATTCCATTCAAATGCGACGTTATTCCACGTTTATATTTTACTTCAATATTGCTTTTTCAAGTTTCTGAAACATTGCATAACTAAAAAAAAACGTATTATACGTATTGAGTTTTATAAAAATTATATCCCACGAAACTTCCATAATTCAATTTCATTTTTATTGGATTTAATTTTTCTCTTATACTTTTTTTTTTTTTTTTTTTGCTTTCATAAGTATAGTGATTATGAATGTTATTAGTGTGTGTTGTTTTGTTTCCATGTATGTTTGACTATATTCATAACACGTAAACAATCGACTTTTTAGAAATCAACGTCAACTTATCTTCGTTCTTTTTTGCAAACGTTCTTCTTCTGCTTTTCTTTCAAGCAAGATCGTGTAACGTGCAGAAGGGTTTCGTGGAATAAGAATTGTTTTTATATTTTTCGTTTTTCCATATTGTATAACTATGATACAATTCAAGGGATTGAATTTCACTTTTTTACTGTCGCTAACAGAGACAATCTTTCAATAGCGTCGGTTTTCTCTCTCCTTCCTTTTTCAATATTTCCAGCCTTATTTTACTTTTAGAAGCTCGCCGCCTTGGAAATGGCGGAATTACAAACTATGGGGTCGTGACATTTCCATGGATTTGCTTCCTTTCCGAATTTTTGATTAATAGATAGACTTTTTTCTCATAAAAAAAAAAGAAAAGCAAGGAAGAAAAATATATTCTGGGAAAGATTACTATAGATCTATGAAGTTTTAATTAATTTTACCATTTAATTTATTAATTATAAAAGGAATTACTGAAATAAGAGCTCTAAATAGTCATGAATCTAAATACGGAAATTATGAAAGTTCTTGAAACATGACTGCATATGCTTAGTTCCAAACAGGATTCATAAAAGAGAAGTTGACACGGAATTAATAGGAAAATTCAGAAAAATTCTAACTTTCTTACAAAATGCAAATTTAAATATTAATTTGGAATGATTTCTCAATTTCCCTCGAATCCGAAAATGAGTTTTCATATTTTCGAATTCTTTCTACGAAGCTAAAAACAAGAAAATTGTGCTTGATGTTAAAAATCTACTTAACGAGAATTCTAATTATTAGAAATCATGATAGCTTCTAGTAGATCCTTAGAAAAATATAAACTTAAGGTTAAGATAATTTTTAAATATTTTTGAATTTAAACATGATTCTTATGACTTTCGAAATCTTTCTGTAAAAATAAAAAGGACAGTAATTATTTGGAACGAAAATTACATTTCTTAAAAGTGAAACAAAAGATCACTACCTTACTTTTTATCTAGGTTGGTTGGTTGGGTTTTATGGCGCAAGGTCCAAATTAGGACAAGCTGCGCCACTTTTTATCTAGATAATTTCTAGCAAATCAATTGCAAACTATGAATTTATAATTGGAATAAATTTTAAGAGTTTCTTGATTTGGAACATGAATCTTATGGTTTACGAATTCTTTTTGGGAAGACTTCTTAAAGAAAAATTGAGATCAGTTAACCAAATACCAAGATAAATTCTAGCATATCGTTTTAAATACATAAAAATGTAGTTACAAAACAAAAAAGACTGTCATGATTTCTTAGAAGAATCTTAGGATCTTAAAATTCTTTTTATGAAAGTACAGAATTAGAACAAAAAATGTTAAAATTGAGATTGAATAGCTAGAAATTTCGATTATATCTAGCAGATGACTTCAAAATATAAGGGTAGTAAAATTTTTATATTTTCTCGAATCCTATGATAAATCATACGATTTTCGAAATATCAAAATAAAAAGTACAACTGCTTTATACTAAAATGGATTTTTAAAATAGAAATTGAGAATTAGTAGCCAAAATTCAAATAACTTCTGAATTTCTGGCTTATATATATACATATATATATTATATATATATATATATATATATATAGATAGATAGATAGATAGATAGA
Source organism: Latrodectus hesperus (assembly GCA_037975125.1). Classification (NCBI taxonomy): domain Eukaryota; kingdom Metazoa; phylum Arthropoda; class Arachnida; order Araneae; family Theridiidae; genus Latrodectus; species Latrodectus hesperus. The sequence continues at coordinate 95,737,190 of CM075855.1, read as the reverse complement.
TAGATAGATAATTCAGGTATATATATATATATATATATATATATATATATATATATATATATATATATATATATATATATATATATATATATGTAGATTGTAGATAATTTACAAAATATGAACTTCAAATTAGAACAGCTCCTGATTTTCTTGATTTTGAAAATAATTTTTAAAATTAAATTTCTTCACATCAAAAGAAAAAACAAGTAAAGCAACAATTGCTTGATACTAAAAACATGTTTTTAAAAGAGCAATGTATCACATTTCAAGATATCCTGATGGTCTCAAAAATATTATTTGCAAAAGCTGTTCCATTTTTTCGAAAATGGAATAACGATGCATTTACATATTACATTACGGAGACATTTTAAACTGGATAAATTTAAATTATTCAGAAAAGAATATATGCTTCCCAAAACAATGTATGTTTTTTAATTTTGCGTGTGAAAAATGAAAGTATTAAACATTCTGATGAGTTTACTAAATACGCTTAGAGATTTACTACTGGTTAAAAAGTTTTCCTTATTTTGCAGTCGTCTACTTTCGAATTTCTTAAGATTCCAACAGAACGCTTCGAATAAACAAAATATTTGCTTCTCTAAAAATAGAAAAGAACAGAAAATAAATCTTGACACAATGCGTCTGATTTCAATGCTTAATTTCCTCAAAAGACTTTAACTTTCCTTATTCAAATGGAACAACTCTCGCGGAGATTAGAGGGAACTAACTAGAATTATTTTGCCAGTTGGCAACCAGGAATTCCAATGTAAAACAACCAAGCTGCGTGAACAATCATCAACTAAGAATAGCGGACACGGAAGAAAATTGCCAATTAAGTTGTGGCAAAATCTGCGCCAATCAGCTTAAATCTCGTTGTGTAAGTGGGAGAGATTCTTCCTTTTAAATCCCTGTTAATTGGACTCCAGCAGGCGATGCTCTCGCCATTTTCTTTTTGGAACAGTTTGTTCCAGAGGAGGAAGCTAAAAGGGAATCTTCCTTCGTTCCTGAAGCTTTGGATGAAGGATTAATGTTAACATTCCCACCTAAGGATATAGTTGTTATCAAAAATAAAGTTATTGTGTGAATTCTAAAAACACATGAAATACTTGATGGGGATTCCAGCATTTATATCCTCTTAATATAGAAAATTTCTTTTGGAATAATATTTTTTGCACATTTCTTTTTTAATATCCACAAAGTAATATCTTTATTATGTAAAAATTCATAAGAAGTAACTTGAGCGAAATTTCCCCATGGAATCTCGCAAGATAACTTGCACTCATCGAAATTAATTCCCAAAAATTCGTTCTGCTTATTGTAAGTAAGTAGTTCGCCTTAAACCGCCGAAAGAGTGCGCTTTAAGTTGATAAAGAATATATATTAGCATCATTTTCTTCAAATGCTAATTTGGTTGCATATCAATTGTATCTAATTAGATAATTTATATATATATATATATATATATATATATATATATATATATATATATATAGCAAGTTAAATACGATTGGAGATAACATCTAATTGGGGGAGGTGAGGGATATATGTATTCAATCAGACAGTATCTTGTTCATCAGACTGAGATTTTTTTTTTTTAACATTGTTAATCGAACAATATGAATGAGCTTTCTCTGGGATTGCATTTCACCAGGTTTTAATTTTTCTAGCTGCAGCCAATTTTTGCTCAAATGGGTTGATTCGATTAACATTACAGTTTTTTTTTTTTAAATATTTCCAAAATTTTGTATGGATCGAGATATTTATGCTGTGCTTCGAAATGAATTCAACAATTCAAGAGTTCGACTTATAACTCACGTGTGGATTCTTTTCGAATTGCTTTAAACTTCTTTTCAAGAATGATAATTGCTCTTTGCTCAAAAATCAAATTAATTCCAATGTATCGATCGATTTCATATTTGCTTTTACACAACTGTAACGAAGTTGAACCATAACTGCATATATACATAACAGCGATCTTGGTGTTAATTGTTATAAAAAAAGAATTTTGATGATAAAAAAAGACGGTCTAGTTTTTAAGACGTATTTTGAACTTTAAGGGTTCCTAATTATAAATGTTGTATTCATATTCCTTTTTTGTAATTATAATTGTAAATTACTGTAAATAACGTTTAATATACTATAGTTAAAATGCCTGTTCACATTGTATTATTAGTATATTAAACAAATCCACATGGGGGTCCTGGCCACTTATTTTTATTTTTCCAAGATGCTTTTAAGTAATTTGCGGAATATCGCACTTGCACTAAAGAATGAAAAAAAGAGAAAAAATTAAACTATTTCACAAGCTGTTATTTGGCGAAGAAAGTGAGAGATTAAATCGCTCTCGAATGAGAAACTTTCATGGTTTTGATTTCCAAAAAGGCGATTTAAATTTCGGGGCTATAAATTAGTAGACATTACAGCAACTTTTTCTTTAATCGAATGAATTTCGATTGCAAATATTTTGAAAATAGATATTAATGGCCCACAGTCTGAATAGGCAGAAAGAAATTTATTATTCCTCACTGATTTGAAACCACTTCTAGAAAATGTAAAAAATTGTGAAATAACTGATGATGAAACTGAAGTGATTCCAAATTCTGCTCTGTCGAATGTGCAAAGTAATAAAATGTCTCTTAATAATAATGGACATAAAGTGCATGATAGTCATAGTTCTGATATTAATTCGTTTCATACAAGATTGCCATTTATTTTGAATGATATTGATTATTTAATTCCTAAAAATGCTGGGAAAAAATGAAAATGTGAAATTTTGGCTTTAGAAATTTGAATAGTTTGCTATTGGGTTTAATTTATCAGATATTCAGAAACTTATTTTTGCTCAAAGAGCATTGAGTGGTACTAGCGTTATTATTTATTAAAAGCGAAAGCAATATCCATTGCTACTCTGCATTAAAAATTGCTTTTATTTTAACAAACTAATTCAACAGAAATTCACCACACTTTAAATCGTAGAAAAATTAAAGATAAAGGATCAATATTAGAATATTTTTTAGTTATGAGAGAAATTGCCGCTCGAACTCAACTTGATGATATGGGACTTGAAGAGATGGTTTGAACGTGTAACAAGTAATATGATATTTTCCACTGAGGCTGTGAATGCAGGGGTCATTTCTAGAAACCGAACAAATGGCCTTATGAAAAGAGGATCCAGTTGAAGGTGTCACCATAGGGCTCCCGGTCAACGCAATGTATTTCCCGTGTTTATGACAACTATTAAACTTTTTCTCAACAGATTCGTTATTTGTGGTAACAACTTTAATATAATTTGATATTATAATAAGTATGGAGAATATTAACACGAAATCATAGGTTTTGCATTGAAACTTGTTGTCATAAAATAATTAATATAACATGTTAAATATGAAATATCGAAAACTAATAGTCAGATATTTAATTGAAACTAGTTACCTTGAGTATTAAAAATGTTGTCATAAATATGAAATGCCAACATGAAATTGAAAAATATTTATGTCAAATAGGTCGCCATAAGTTGGGAAAAGAAATAAAAAAATTATAAAATGCTTACATTGAATAGTTTGTCATAAATATTAAATATATTATCATTAATAAGGCTTACTGATAAGAAATAGTGAAATGTTTTTATATTTAATTATATAATAATTATAGGTATTAAATATATTATATGTTAAATAAATTTTCATTCGAATAAGATGATTAAAGTAAACTATTAATATTAGTATATATATATATATATATATATATATATATATATATATATATATATATATATATATATATATATATATATATATATATATGTTAAATTTTCTACTAAAATATGTTATTGGCAGGTATGGCTTCAAAGGTTTCTGCCCAGGCAAAACATCTTTCGTGTTCAATTCAAATGTCTGTCCACAGAGCGAGAAACAAACAAAATTAGGTCAAAACGTCAAGAAACTGCTTTGAAGAAATCTATTATAACCAAGAAGATATTAAAGATTAATTATAATCATTATTAAAATTTATTGCACTAATTATTATATTTATCAAATATTATTTTTAATATGATTTCTATTTTAAATCCTGTTAAAAGACGGGATCAATATACAATAGAATTTTTTTTTTAATTTAGATTTGTTACCTTGTAAAATATTTTTTATTTTCAAAGGATATTTCATATTTGTACTTTAAACTTTTTGACTATCGTTCACGTTTCGAATAATATCAGGCAAAATTTAATTTTATGTCTAAGAAAATTGACATTTGATAAGAACAAAATTAATTCTTTGTTATATGCATAGCAACACACAATTTTCATATTTTTGTTGAAAAATGGGTTTTATAAGATTTGTTAGAAAAAAATTCTGAAGTTTCTACCTCAAAAGACTAGCTTTATTAAAGTGAAAAATCAATATTTACCGTCCGTTGTTCTACAGTGGTAGAAATCGCGCTTAAAATTTTTGACCGAAAAGCCAATCTCATCAAGCAACGATCAAGACTTTAATTCATTCATCGTCGTATGCCAGCTAGCTGGCAATATGGGGTGCGCTGCTTTACTTTTCCAACAGAACCCTATTTTGGTGTGGAGTCCGACTTCCTCAGTACACACATGCTATAGGGACCCGTTTATAGGGTAGGCAACCATTCATACCTCTTTCATTCAAGGAAAGGACAAAGACAAGATAAATAGAGAGAGAGAAAGGACATCCATGCCCGAACCGGGATTCGAACCCAGGACCTCTTTATCCGTAGTCAGGCACGCTGACCACCAGACAAGTTGGTCGGCAACGGTCAAGACTAAAAAATTATATTCTGTACTTGTATGTATTCATCAATAAATTAAAAAACATAACTTTAATTTAAAAAAAAATAATATTTTAAGGAAGTGTAATATTATTATTTATTATTGCATTAATATTTTAACGAAGATTTTAGAGGAAGAAACTAAATTATTTAGTTTTATAATTCATAATATAAAATAGAAACTCACAAACTAGGGAAAAGAATTTCCTTTTAATCTTATCAGGTCTTGGGTAAATTTGATCCTGATTGAGGGAAATTGATGATAATTTAATGACTTCTATTTCAAAAATGGAGATAAAAAGAAAAGTCTCAGAATGTTCCATTTTCATTTTGTGATTGACACTGTGTTTCTGATATCATTTTATCTCAAAGCAATCGTCTGGAGATTTCCTTTCCCTTTCAGAACAGTGCGACTCAGTGTCGATGTTGCCATTCCGAGAATCAAAATAAAGATGTTAGCTATTTGGATGTGTGGGAAAATCGAATTGACGTAAGGCAACTCACTGTAACCGCACAGAGATGTCACTGCCTTGATATTTGAGGCGTGAAGCTTGCCAGATGTAATATGAGCTTCTCTAATTCAAGCACTAAAAGATGAAAAAATGAGTTTTAACGCCGCTTCTATTCAACCTATTTATATATTTCTTTTTCCTCTGTTGAAAATATCTTTAAAAGATCTCGTTTTTATGAACGGCGGCGAAGAATATGATAGGACTGGTGCTGCCCTGCAATACAGTTATACGGTCGCAATTAAGTAGGTAAAATGTTAATTAAGATGGATCTAATGTCATTTGAGAGCCTAAAAAAAACTTTTCTACATCAGTTTATGTTATGAAAAAGTGGTCTAAAGATTTTCGGGTGACAGGGTACCAAAAATTTATAATTTTAAAGGAAACATTTCATTTAATATGAATGGGTGTTATACAATAAATGAAATCTAAAAGAGAATTACTTGAGAAATTATTTATTTATAACTGTTTCAGCAAGACCCTATCTGCAGGAAATGTCATACGCAAGAGGAAACCCTAGATGAACTTCTTTAGACATCATTCATACTAGAGAGTTACACTTAGACTCCATGATAGGGTTATCGGACTTTATTAATAAAGTGGGTGACCCGAGCCACTGGAACTAGGAAACATTGGGTTTGAAGTGAATAGTACAAAATGCTAATAAAAGCAGAGGTGCCCAGTGACATACAAACCCAACTCTAAGAAGAAGAATTATTTATTTAATAATATTGTTTGTCCTATAGAAATAGATTGGTCTGATGCAGAGTTAAAAAATGAAATTGATTATACTTAAAAATTTTGCTATCATCAGAGCAAAATAGATTCAGAAAAATAAATAAAACAAGTTTGCAGAATGTTTGGGTGAATCAACAATTTTTAAGTAGGACAATGATTTCCAAAAAGGATGTTAGATTGCAAAAAGAGTTTCTCAATGTTGCCAAAACTCAAATCTTGTGAATGATCGAAATGTTAAATCTATCGAGGCAGTTTTGTAGATACGATATTAAAAAACACATGACACATTTTCTTTTTAGTCCAAATTACGGACCATACGATTAACGGTTATTTCCGACTTTGAAGAAATAAATCCGCAGCATATATAGCCGCTGATATAGACTATATTTCTGTGGCACAGACCTCCTTGAGGCAGTTTCCAGAAGAAGGCCTCTCTTCTTGCTTAGAAAAGTGGGTTGAATGATATTAGCCACAAAGTGATTGTTTCTTTCGTCCCAGTTAAAATTATGATTACGCCATTTATATAGATTACAATTCTCATTGGTTTAAAATACCTGTGACGTCAGATAACGTTTTATCTACGTCACACACAATTAATAACGACGGTGTCGTAAATCCGACTTGTCGACGAATTAGTTGTCGGCCTTTAAGTCACATTCCTTGAGCGTCAGCAAACAAGGCGAAGTTCAGCATCGAGTGTCGTTGACAATGAGGAGAAATCCATTCATGATTTTTACCAATAATATAAGGAAGTATTTTTTAATCATAATTTTTCCCGTTTGTGTAAAAAGCTTTCAAAATCATAAAAATTACTTGTTGTTCTAAATAATTAGTTTTCAAGTTAACAAATTTTTAGCGATGTTTCTTCCAAGTTTGAATACGTTGACAAAAGAACAGAAGAAAAACCAAAATGAAAAAGACAAGACAAAACCTCCACTTTATAGTAAGTTTAAATAGGCAAAGACGATTTACATTTTTAATTTTTTGTATATATTTTTAAATAAAAAAAAATTCCATGGCACGACAGCCCATGTGGGCGAAGACCTACAGTGCCCATAACTATTTTCATGACCGAGGGCCCTGGGGTGCGAAGCATATGTCCCAGTTAGGTGATCAACCTAACGTAAGACCCCAGTCTTTAGTTCCCAAGCATGCTTGGTACTCAGTGAATCGACCCACTGAAGGGATGAAAGGCTGAGTCAACCTTGTCCAGTCCCGAGGATCGAACCTCGGACCTGTGTCATGGGAGCATTAAGCGCTGCCACTAAGCCATCCAGGCTTATATTTTTAAATAATCAACTATATTTTAATCTTTTAATGCGTGTCATATTTAACAAATTTTGTATCGTCTCTTCGTGGACTTGTGAAAATGAATAAAGTTGTTGAGGGAGGTATACTTCCCACGGCTTTATAGAGGGTTAAACTTTTTAGATTGATTGAGTTTTAAGAAGTAAACGAACGCGAATTTACTCTTTTTGATCGGAATTCTGTAAAATTGTTAGGGATTTCGGTGATTTTGATTTCTTGATGCCAGGAACGATAACAATGTGAGACACTGATTCTTTATACGAACTACAGTATTCAATTACTTCTGTATTTGATATCGTTGCACGATAAGAGCATTGGACTTTGAAACCGTGGTTCATACGAAACATGTAATTCAGTCCCACAAAATCTCTTTTCAGAAATCGATATTACTAGGTTTGAATCCAGCCATTGTTGGTGCTTAATTTCTACTCCTTGAATACCTATCTGTCTGAGGGGGGATTGGAAGAATACCGAATTTCTCTTCTTGAGAAGAACAAAAAGAATAAAATCAGCTAGCTCTTTGTGGAAAGCCCTTTTTTAAGAGGGTGGATATTCAAATGATGATAACAGCCTTCATCTATTAAATTATCCATTCACGTAGTATCAATTATGGTTCTTCTTCTTAGAGTTGGGTTAGTATGTCATTGGGCACCTCTGCTTTTATCAGTATTTGTACTATTTACTCCAAATCCAATGTTTCCTAGTTCCAGTTGCTCGGGTCACCCACTTTATTTATTAAGTCCGATAACCCATTCATGGAGTCTAGGTGTCACTCTCTAGTATGGATGATGCCTAAAGAAGTGAATCTAGGGAGGGCAAGAGCCTCGCATTCGTCAATGATATGCTTGACCGTTTCCTCTTGCGTATGACATTTCCTGCAGATAGGGTCTTGCTGAAACAGTCCCATTTTATGGAGGTGTTTTCGGAAATAGTAGTGCCCAGTTATGAAGCTTACGATGAAACGTATCTTCTGCCTAGAAGCATCTTAGAATTTTAAAGGCAATCTTCGCTGATGATCCACAGATCATACTTTTAGCGTGGGTTTGACCAGGAGTGTTGAGCCAAACTTCATATATCTTCCATTTTTCCCATCTAAGAACATTGGTTTTTGCGGTCTTCAAATTGGTCCCACAAAAAGGTTCTGCACCGATGGGAGCAAAAGACGATCCATCAATTATGGTTAGAAGAATGGCAATATATACGAACACTATTTATTATATGGGGCTATTGATAAACTCGTAATCGTTAATTAGAATCCATCTGCATCTATTTGTGCAAAAAAAAGATTTAAAAAAGTGTGCCTTTGAATGGAAAATGAAATTTAAATAAGATTTATTTTTACAAAAACAACTTTATATTATTTTCACATGATTCCCAAGTCCTTATAGAGATATCTAAAAGTATTCTGCACATAAAAGTCCGATTTTCTGGGAAAGAATTAGACTCATATTCGAAAAATTTTAGGGGATGGAAAACATTTACTTTTCATAACTCAATCCATTTTTAGCTACCTTCGAAAATTCGATCTTTATATTGATTCGCACATGGACTGCACATGGAAAGACTGAGAAATTTTGATGTTTGGGAATTGTTCTTGTGTGAATATCATTTGCATTATTTTCTTTTACAATTTTTTAGTATATTATCTTTATACTTTATAAAGTATACAAGTTTTTTTATTTCACTGATCATTCTGTGACGGAAGTTCAAAATCCGACTGACCTGAATCCTCAAACCAGAAATTGCGTTTTAATAATTCAAGTAACTTGTTATTTAAAAATATGAATGATCAACCCACGTCACAACAATATGGCTGTTACAGACGGCACGTGGAAATCGAAAGAATCATTAAAAGTTTGGTAAAATGATGATTAATGCATTACACACACAGACAGTAATTGCTATTTTCTTCTTTGCTGTTACAATGATTATTCTAAGGGTTATACAACGCAAATGTACCTAAATTTTCAACAAGCGTAAATGAAAGTGTTATACAATTAGGGGTAAAAAAACAGAAAATAATTTTTTGATTAAAAAAAAGCTTTTTATAAAGATAAGATGAATTATATAAGAAACAAAGGAAAACTTTTAGAAGAGTATATTGTATAAATGAAAATGGAAACTAAAAAACTTGTAAAATTGTGAAAAAATGATTTCGAAAAAACAGCGCAGTAAAAATTTTTATCTCCTCATTAAGAGAAGTGCCGATAAGAAAAAAGATATTTCGCATTAATTTGTGTAAAAATTCTGAGGAATGAACAACGCACAAATGAATATTTTCCTCGCTTAAAAATTAACGAGCAGTAAATGAAACAGTGGAAGAATTAAAATAAAAGGAAACACACAAAAAGAAATAAATAAATAAAAACTAAAGCTTATCAAGAAATGATTATATATATATATATATATATATATATATATATATATATATATATATATATTTTATATATATATATATATATATATATATATATATATATATATATATATATATATATATATATATATATATATATATAGCTAGGCTGGCATTATGGGTTGCCTTGCTCCACTTTTCCAATTGAAACCTATTTAGGTGTGGAGTACGACTTCCTCAGTACACACATGCCATAGGGACCCGTTTATAGGGTAGGCAACCATTCATAACCCATTCATACAAGGAAAGGGCCTAGACAGGATAGATAGAGAGGGAAAGTACATATATGCCCGAACCGGGTGTATATATATATATATATATATATATATATATATATATATATATATATATATATATATATATATATATGATATATAGATATATAGATAGATAGATAGATAGATAGATAGATAGATAGATAGATAGATAGATATCAGTAGTAGTAATAACTTCTTTAGTAAAGGAGTTATCGGCTCCTCTGATAACTCCTTTACTAAAGGTGGTTGCAGGCATCTTTATCTTCCATCCCACTGGAACTAAAACCAATCTCAGAGTTCCTTCAGGCTTAATCACCTCAAACTTCACTAGTGAACTAGTTGCAATTAAAGAAGCCCTCTCTTTTCACTTATCTCACTACCATGATGATTCAACCGAGGATATGGTATGCTTTACAGATTCAAAATCCGCATTATAAGCCATATGCTATGGTAAAACTACAATAACTCAAGACATTAATGCTCTTCTCTGCCACATTAACAAGCCATGCACACTCCAATGGAACCCTGCCCATGTTGGTATTGAAGGTGATGAGTGTGCTGTCATCCTTGCAAAGGAAGCTCGTGATTTGGACCAGCCCAGCACACTAACTTTCGTTGATGCTAACACAGCCTACCGACGTAGAATTTCCAACCAACAATTCAGTAAGCCATCCATCCCAGACCTTCTTTGCCCCAGAAATCTATCTTCAATAATAGCCAGACTTTGCATAGGCCATTTCAAAGTCATGAAAATAGCACCTACAAGCATACACAAGATCCTACACATCCTGTAGAAACTTTCCAGATTCTGAACTTTCACCAGACCCTATCCTTGACTGCCAAGCAATCATTAGATCCCTGTTTCAACCTTGGCGGACCACCTCAAGAGATTCTCGACAGCCTCCAGGCCCCGGAACTGGCGGCCCTCCTATAGGAAATTTTCGGCACTATCTAGGACATGACAACAACATATACATATATATATATATATATATATATATATATATATATATATATATATATATATATATATATATATATATATATATATATATATATATATACTATAGTATATACAGGATGATTCTAAATTATTTTACAAATTGAGAAGGGTGAATAGTTCCCATCCAGACAAGCAATAATTACATAGGAGCATTGGGTCGCATTCCACTCTGAGAGGCAAAAAAAGAGGAACTCCGACCTGAACATACAAGTGTTGGTTAAGCAAATGAATAATACCAAAAGTTTCAGAATCATATTCATCATTTAGTGAACGACTCACAGCAAATGCTCAAAATGCCAACCACATGCGTCGTTCCACAGTTGACACTGGCGAAGGAATGACTGGCGCATCCTCTCCAGGATTCCTGGTTTCGTGTTAGTTTTGTTCGCCGCAACAACGGTTCTAGCCCCGAGATCTTCAGCTGAGTTCACAGATCCAATTAAAAGTCCAATTAAATAATACTAACACAGGAAATCGTGGATTGTTATTCTTCATCCCCAACATCCGCTGCACAAAGTCTCCCCAGCAGAGATAATCATCTGTCTGCAAAGATTGCACTTTTTGCACGTTGTGCGTGTACACCGCCATAGCTTCCTCGAACATTTTCGGACGATGTTATTCAAATAATACTTGAAGCAACGATGTTGCGCCTTTTTAAAGGTCAACGTCTACTCTGATTGGCATATTTCGGTAACCAATCATAGCAAAACACGTCTTCATCTTTGTGGAAATCTGCATACGGTAAATTCGTGATAGATTCTTGCTGATTTTCTATTTTCCTCTTTTCTGCCTCTCAGAGTGGAATGCGACCCTTTGTTCCTGTGTAATTATTGCTTGCATGGATGAATACTATCACCCCTCTTAATTTGTAAAAACAATTTAGAATAATCCTGTATGTGTGTGTATATATATATATATATATATATATATATATATATATATATATATATATATATACACTACTGGCCAATAAAATTGCTACACCAAGAAGGAATGTAATTAACAGAACGATATTTATTGAAAACATACATTATAGTGGAAAGTACAAGTGATTAGATTTACAGGAAATTAGGATGTATAGATCTTGAGAAATCAGTACCCAGAGCAGCCATCTCTGGCTGCAATAACAGCATTTATCCGCCTAGGCATGGAGTCAAACAGAGATTGTATGGCATGTACGGGGATCTCATTCCATGCAGCTTCAACACTATGCCACAGTTCATCGACAGTAGTGGATGGTGAGTGATGGCGTGCCAATCGCTCGGCAACCATTGACCACACGTTCTCAATGGGTGATAGATCAGAAGAACGTGCTGGCCAGGGTAACAGTCGAACCTGTTCTGTATCAAGGAAGTTCAGAACAGTATGGGCAACATGCGGTCGTGCATTATCCTGTTGAAACAAAGCATTAGAGAAGCCTTGAAGATAGGGCAGAGCCACGGGCCTTAACACATCGGAAATGTAACGGTTACTGTTCAAAGTGCCGGTAATGCGAACAAGAGGTGATCGATACATGTATCCAATGGCACCCCATACTCCAGCAGATGGGCCAGTATGGCGATGTCCAATGCAAGCTGGCAATGCGCGTTTTCCACGATGCCTCCAAACACGGATGCGGCCATCATGGTGCTGTATACATAACCGAGATTCATCTGTAAAGATGACGTGATGCCATTAACGCGTCCAGGTTCGTCGCTGATCACACCATTGAAGGCGCTCCTGTCTGTGACGCTGCGTCAATGGTAGCCGAAGCCATGGTCACCGTGCAGATAATCCATGCTTCTGCAAATGTCGTCGAACTGTTTGAGCAGAAACTTGTTGCCTTGCAAATGACTCCATTTCTCGACTCAGGGTTCGTGATGTGGCTGTACGATCCCTTGTGACCATGCGGATAAGATGTCTGTCTTCTCAGCTGTTAGTGATGGGGGGTCGCTGAGATCCTGCATGACGTTCCGTATGATTGTCCTGAACCCATCGATTCCATTTTCTGCTAACAGTCATGGGGTCTCGACTGACGCGAGCAGCAATATTGCGGTACGATAAACCGCAATCCCGGTAGGCTATAATCCTTCCTCGATCAAAGTCAGACACGTGCTGGTACATGGCCAGTAGTGTGTGTGTATATATATATATATATTCTTCTTCTTCTTCTATTGACTCGACAAGCCCGGGTGGGCCAAGGCCTTCCTTAGAACACTTTTTTTCCACGTCAGCCTTTGCTTGGCAACAGACCTCCAGTTCTTCCCTTTTAAAATGCTAAGATTCTCATCTACCGCATCCCACCCTCTGAGTGTGGGACGACCCCTTGGTCTTTTCCCGATGGGTTTGTAATGCGAGATTTTGTCTGTCAGGGTGGAAGGGTCTAGGCGGCAAATGTGTCCTGCAAATTTTATACGATTTATCTTGATGGTCTTTATATTGTCTTTTAGCATGCTATAGATCTCAAAGTTGTAGCGATGCCTCCAACAACCTCCTTCATTGACTGGACTGAAAATCTTCTTAAGGACTTTTTTTTCCAATATGGCTAGTTGGCTTTCATCATTCTTAGTTAGGGTCCTGGTTTCTGATCCATAAGTCAACTCCGGTCTTATAATTGTCTTGTATAGTATCATTTTGGTCTGCCTTTTAACTATTTTTGATTTCAAAAAGTTCATTAAACCGTATATATATATATATACAGGGTGATTATAAAAAAACTTTGCCAACATCTGCACTTCTAGCGTCCATTCTATTTAACTGATCAAGATGATACTTCAAATATAGTTCTTTTGAGATATGCGCTCGAGATTCTGTGAATGGCAACACAGTGGCCCTCGCGGTTACAGTTATAGTGACAGAAACTCGAAATTTTCGAATGACAACGCCTACGTTTTACCATCGCAAAATGTTCAGCACATGCGAAAACCCTAAATAGCGTTGAAACGGTACCGATATGTCCGAAAACCGACGTGTTATACACATACTAACAGTTCTTCAAGGCGCACGGAGGAATAATGCATACGACAGAGACAAGACACTGCTCAATGATGAGAACACATAGAGAAAAAAATCTTTATTAATTTCAAACATTTTCCACATGAGTGCCATCACAGGCAATTACACATTGCATGCGGGAGACGGTGGACAATGTCGCTGCACGCAACATGGCACGAGGGATGTTTCCAATCTCACGCCGTGTAGAATCCTTTAAGTCCGACAATGTTTGAGTATTGCACAGATAAACTCTGGATTTGAGATAGCCCCAAAACCAGAAATCCATAGGCGTCAGATCTGGGGATCGCGCAGGCCACGGAAAAGGATAATAGCGTGAGATGATGCGATCACCAAAATGCTGATCCAGGAGCCTTTTAACTGACCTCGCTATATGTGGAGGTGCGCCATCTTGCATCCAAACAACGTCATTGAGTGCATTCAGCCGACGCAACTCCGGTAAGACATAATTTTTCAGCATGGCTGCATACCGAGGGCCCGTTACAGAACATGTTGCAGGGTCAGTCGGGGTCGTTTCCTCAAAGAAGAACGGGCCCAGAACAAATGTAGCTGTAATGCCGCACCACGCAGTCACTTTGGCGTCAAATAATGGTACTGGCGCCACAGCATGAGGATTCGTCTCTCCCCAGTGCACACAATTCTTTGTGTTAATGCTGCCATTTAAGGTGAAATGCGCCTCGTCCGTCCATAGTATGCGAAGTGGCCAGTCGTTATCCGCATCATATCGTAACAAAAATGCATTTGCGAAGTCCAGACGTTGTTGTGGGTCACCCGGCTCCAACATCTGGACGCGCTGGAACCGATAGGGAAACATGTGAAGTACCGAGCGCAAGAGCTTGCGGACCGTTGAGTTCGGAATATCCAACTCGCGCTATGCCTCTTGTGGTTTCTGTGTGTCCTGCAGTCACTGTATGGTGCACTTCCATGACAACGTCCTCAGAAACAGTTGGCCGTCCGGAGCGCTGTTTGTCACAGGTGCAGCCTGTATCTTCGAATTTCCGCACTAAATCACGCAGAGCTTGCAGAGTACATGGGCCGCGTCGTTGTCGATGATTGCGGCGATACACACGCAAGGCTTCCGCAGCGTCCATCCATTTTGGTAATAGAATTTGATCAATTCACCGCGAACTTTCCTAGGAAGACTCATATTGTCGGCATGTGCGAGTTCCCGAATGACGACTTCGCATACGCGCTTGGTATTTTATAGGTTTCCTACGCTGAATATCTGGCGACCGGCGTTCTGTGATTGGTTTCTTGACTCTGTCACATGCGAATTTATTGCGTGCGCCCAGATCGTGTTTTATTGGCTGGTTTTCAGAATTCTTTTTTGTGTTTGCAGAACACGTCCGTTTTTAGACATATCGGTACCGTTTCAACGCTATTTAGGGTTTTCGCATGTGCTGAACATTTTGCGATGGTAAAAAGTAGACGTTGCCATTCGAAAATTTCGAGTTTCTGTCACTATAACTGTAACCGCGAGGGCCACTGTATTGCCATTCACAGAATCTCGAGCGCATATCTCAAAAGAACTATATTTGAAATATCATCTTGATCGGTTAAATAGAATGGACGCTAGAAGTGCAGATGTTGGCAAAGTTTTTTTATAATCACCCTGTACATTCTCTTTAAATTTAAAAACATGAATAGAAACTTTAAATTTTATCAAATTCAAAAATAGACTATGATTATTATTTTAACATCGATGTGAAAAGTTAATGTAAGGTAGCTATTTTCTTATATGTCACTACAGTATTCCGGACATCATATAAAAATTATAAGTTATATTCCTCATTATAATGAGCATTTCGTTATACAATTGTAAGATAAAATTTCTCATGATGCAAGACAGTTTTCAACAGTAAATAAAAACCATAGAGAGAGAAAGAGAGAAGAAAAGGAAACTGTTCAGGATTTTTATTGATATTGCCTTAATGGCAATCGATTTCAATTTGTACACAGAATCACCCTATTACGAATTTTTTGTTACTACTTACAATTTTTTAAGTATTAGAAAAATAAGGAATTTAATCTAAGATATATCATACTTACAGTATATTAAAACTTAAAAAATATATGGACAAAAATAATATAAGTATAAAAAATTTACTTTTCTAAAAAAATAATTATTTATAATTATATTCTGTTTCCGCAATTATATAGCAGTAGGCAATTTGCAATTAACATGGAAGGATGCATTTTTATATGAATATAGTATTGTTTCCTAATGGGCATTTTTTTAAAAAGATGTAATAACCCTTACTTTATGTGCATTGTAGTATGGATAAAACTTACTAGTACATTTTATCGCAATAAAATAAAATTTCAAATTATAACTGTGAATTACAACAAAGAATTTGCAAAAGATCATTGAAAGTAACAGAAAAATATTTCAAGTGAACACTTTTTTATTGATGTGTGTGTACAATAAAAAAATTAAATTCTGTTTTTTATTAGGGAGAAAAGCAAATTACCTCAAATAATATAATTAATGGGAAATTTTAATTAACATTTTGCAAAAAATATATTTCAGCTAAATACTGTAAAAATTGAACTTGAAAAAAAAATTGATTTCAACCTTAGGAATTGAGTTGGTATCTTTACGTATCAATATGTATAATAGCAGTATAAAGTCACTAGTTTTCTTATCTGCGGCATATTGGAAAAGCCGAATACGCGTTCGCTGCACTGGGAAAAAAGCAAAACCTATTTATATAAAAATCGAAAATATAAAAATATCATTTTGTTTTAAAAATAATTACACAGTAGGAATGTAGTTAAAAATGAGGATCCGAAAGAAATTAAATATATATTTTCTCTACCACAAGCAGTTACTTATAATTGATAATTTTAGGAGAAAAAAACCCATTCTTGAAAAGAGCAGAATTTCGGAATATTGTGCATTGTAGCATAAGCAATTTTACAGTTCGCACTAATATTTATTACAGCTTAAATTAATTATGATGCTGTAATTAAAATTTCGAGATGAAACATGGATTACCTTTTAAATTAACTGTAGACCGAAATCCTAGTATAAATTTTATTTATATCCTTACCGTTCTAAATTTAACCTCAAATGAAAAATATTCGGCTAAAAAATTATAATTATTTTACTATACAGATAAAGTATATGAATACCGACCGCCCTGTCTAGCGGTCAGAGTCCCTGACAACGGATAGGGAGGTTTTGGGTTCGAATTCCAATTCGGGCATGGATGTACTATCTCTCTGTATCTATCCTGTCTTTGTCCTTTCCTTGTATGCATGAGGTGTGAAGGGTTGCCTACCCTTTAAATGAGTTCCTACCGCATGTGTGTACTGAAGAAGTCGGACTCCACTCCAAAAATATGATTCAGTTGAAAAAGTGGAGCAACGCACCCTAATATTGCCAGCCTAGCTGGCACACGACAACAACAACAAGTATATGAATGTATATTGAAGAAATAATTTCATAATATCAGAAAAATAAAGTTATTATATTTCATTATTTTAGTGTAAAAACAAGTCTCTGCCCATGTATACAAAAATAAATATACATAATGATTAGATTATATAGCCAATATAGGAAAATAGTCTATTTCATTCCTAACTTACCCTTTGGCTATTTGTGACTTACCTGGATAAATCGAATTATTCGAAGTAAGGATTTAAATTGCATATTGTTTGCGTTGCATATGGCCGAAAGGTTAGTGCACTTGCTTTTGGTTCAACAGCTCGTAGGCTCGAATCCTACCTTTGGCTTAAATGTTTTTTTTTGTCGTTTTTCCATAATTCTCTTTAAGCTATAGGTCCCAGTCTAATAAATGACACCTCGTGTGCAGAAAATGATCGTTGAGTCATTTTTATGAGCAAAGTGTCTTGTGGTATAAAATAGCTGCTGTTCTACAACTCAGTGATTGACACCGCGTCTCGTTTAGTTTCAGAAATAGGACAGCTAACTTCCGAATTTTATTTCTAAGAAACTTTATGTTTATTTCTTCTTATAACACTTATGCCTCGAAGCAGTTTTATAACTCTAATTGACAGCCTTTTAAAGTTAAACGTTAAGTTCGTTTGTACCACCATATTGTTTATTGCACCCCAAGGGCTAATTATACCGGGACCTATAGTTTAAAAGGTACTCTGACCCAATAAAAATTTCTAAACTCTTGGTGGGATTCGAACCCGTGAACCGCTGAAATAAAAGCTTGGATGCTAACGTTCGGCTACTATTCAAACCCAAACAAGACAGCAGCAAGCAAAAAACAAGACAGCAATTTATTGAACCCATGCGAATTCATAGATAGAAAAAAATTTATGGGTAAAAATAATATGGAGGTTTAAATAAATCTTATATTATTTTGCCTTATTATAAAATTGAATTTAAATAAATGTTGATATTCATATGTATATGTGTACTTCCAAAAATCAAATGCTATGTATAAGCAAAAAACAACATGTAAATAAATATTTTAAAAGAATGTATATAAATGCTCTGTATCCGTTAAAAATTGTTGATCCTATAAATATATCCTTTGCTTAAAATATTTTAAAATAAACTACGCATACAAACGTTTATAACCAATCTTTATTATTATATTTGTACAAGAATGCTCTATCGCTTCATAACAAAGTGATAACATTCGCAGACGATATGAGAAAACAATCTCGAACCAGAAGCTGTCAAAGAATTCTGTGCATCGCAGTTGTTAAGGACAGCACATCATCTTCAATGTAACGTCATTTTATTGGCTTAGACACACCAACTTGTTTTCATGACTGATTTTGTCTTGTCTATTGCACATAACCGTGAAAATATGAAGTTACCATGGAAACATGAAAATTCGGAAGTGTAAATTATTCTTCTGGTAGTTTATTTATAGGATTTATAGTAATTTTCTTCGATAATTCTTCTTGTACACTTAATTCCTAATCCTATTATTTTTTCAGAGTTTAATCATATTTTTCATGGTTTATATACTACATATCTTTTAGTTAAATTAAAACGGTATATTTTCCTTTCGATTTTTTTCTACAATGGATTCTGGAAATTAAATTTGCAAAGATAAGAAAATTACGAAGTAATATAAGAAAAAAGTGGCAATAGAGAAAAGCAGCTTTTGAAATGTTATGTAGTGTATGAATGAATACCGCGATCTTAAAAATGTACGCAGTTCACGACGAAATATTATGATTAAGGAATTGTTTGAATAATCATCAATAGTAACCAAAGGGTGAAGACATTTTTGTGATAGTTTAAAAAATGGGTTAGACTATAGTTGAGGGTGCCCCTTGAATTCTCGCCAAGTTTATCGCCAAGCTGGGCGATGTTGTTCTATTAATGGTAACCCTACACGTTATTCTGAAATCCATTCACGGTTCTGATTGGTTTTCTTCTCAGGATAAATTTAAGCAATATCTGTAGGTGCTATTAGAGAATTCTGTGTACCTCAAAGTGAGGATATTCCAGCAAAATAAAGTGAGTACATTTTTTTCTTTTTGTATGCGCTTATTATTTTTGAAATTTCATTGTGTTTTGGCCGCCATTACTGTTTGCACAGCGTTCCGCGCGAACAGGATTGGCGCCAATAAAAATCACCAATCTCGCCAAGGGGCACCCTCAAATATATTTTTACCAAAAAATGAAATATATTCTGTACGATGAAATTAATATAAGTTTTTTTAAATTTTAATAGCCCTAAGAGAAAATTAAATTCTCTTTACAGTATACTGGATGTTACAGAAAAATATTATACTTTTTTCATTAAAAGGGGGATATATTTACCTTTCTCAAGGGGTAATAACTAAGAAAACTTCCAAATACCTACTCAAATGATGCATTCATAAATCAGAAACATAGCATCCATCTACCGTTTTTCAACAGTTGCAGTTTCGAACCAAAGACTATTTCCCCTCTGCAGAACATGGTCTTACCAATATTGGTTATAAGCTCACCAATTATTTGTACAGGATCACTGTAATTCTAACGTGAAGAACTTTTGAACCAAAAATTGTAAAAAAATCATTTTAAGAACCGATTATTCATTTGTGCAAATCCTGTATCAGAGTATTACTTACTATAATTGATGCTTAATTTTGACTGATGATTGATTGATTATTTATTAATTTTCATATATTTTGCATGAGTACAGTACAAAATCTAATATATATTTCAATAAGTTTGAATTCTTGATTGGAGAATTCTTCACATTTTGATGTATTCCATTTCATACATTAAAAGTTTTCATCTTTGATATTTAAAAAAAAATTAATTCAAAAGTTATTTAAATTTTAGGAACTTTAAATCAATAAGAGACAATTCATACTCATATACTATCTATTTTCCCATTATATATATATATATATATATATATGTGTGTTATCAGTTCCTTTGGTAAATGACACTTCAAATTCTAGTTCCAGTTAAGAAATGTCTCGAACTCAGTCACAGTTACAGTCCAATCGCAAATGAATGAAGTTTCATTTCTCGTTCGTATATCGCAGTTCGTACACCGAAGTCGTCAGAGTCCGTGGAGTGCGCTCAGCTTGAGATAGTTTGCTTTGAGGGATTTGAGGAGTGTCGTTTGCACTCGGGGGTGTGCGAGAGGGATTGTGACACTCAGTCTCTATCAGAAGAGTTCCTGGAATGACGTCAAAGGCATGGCCTCTCCGGTGGGGGAGACGTGTCTCGGGACTAGTGACGTCAGGCCTGAGTTGCCTTCGTACTCCAGGACGCCTTGTTGGTTGCCGGCGGGAAGAGGGAGGGAGGAGGCGTGAGAGAGTTCTGTGCCCATGCCCGACCCTCCCCCGCACGGGCTGGGCTCTGAGAAGGAACTTGTGGCGCCGGGGCTGTTCGGGTGGCCGCCCTGCGACGAGGGCTGCTGCGGGTTCTGTGGGGGTTGACCACCCTGCTGCAGGTCCACTTGCCTCAGGTTGTTTCTGCGCCACTTGGCACGGGCGTTCTGAAACCACACCTGCAAAGGAAGAAGATTTTTACTCCACGCAGTAAACTCTCGATATAACGACCGACGCTACATTCAGGACGTTATATCGAAAGGTCTCGTTCTATAACTATCAAAGAAAAATACAACGGCAGAAATTAAGCCTATCTTATATTATATATGAAATATTATCTCATATTTTTTTTCCATTTTTTTTTAAAATTTCTTATATTTTAATATCCGGATATACGAACTTCATTTACCCGGAGTCCGGGTTAATCGAAATGGTCTGCGATGGTATGTTCCTGCGAGACTTGGCACGGGTATTCTGAAACCACACCTGCAACAAATACAGATTCTTAATTCATGCAAAAATCCCTTGAATGAACGACCTCAATTAAGACGCCAAATATAGGACGTTATATCGAAAGTTCATTATAATGACTAAAGATGACATCAGCAGGAACAACCCAGTAAATTACTCATCGTAAAATAAACTCCTTTTCATTTTACTATTGTAGAAAACATTGTTTCAATCGGCTGTTTAGTTGGAGGCCAAATTAACAGGTGGTTTTCTTATTGTAAACGAAGTTTGATATTAAATATAAAAAACTATAATAGCCGTTCATTGTAAAGTTTTAATAACAATTCAATATAAAATAAATAATATTCATTATAAATATATTCACATGAACTTTATTAAATTATATATATATATATATATATATATATATATATATATATATATATATATATATATATATATATATAATTCCCTTTTTATAATTATAAATCCTCTGTAATCCGGAGTTCACGTAATCTGTACTTTTTTTAGTCGAAACGACACGTTTTATTTAAACGTGTTACATATTATCTTATTTATATACACTCTAATGTACACATCTTATTTATATGCAACCCCCCAACGTGCTGTTTCTGTAAAATTTATACATACAATAATCAATCAATATAACGTCCTGAACATGGACACAACTGCATATAATTATATATGAATATATCTTTATAAAAGAAAAAAAGTTGAATTAACCAAATACCTAACATATAATAATAATATATTGTATCCCGAATATTTATATAAATATCTGATAACGTAATATTTGACACATAAGTAACATTAAATGCACACAATACCTAAATTTTCTTTATAATATTAATAACAGTGTTAAAATAGAAAAAAATAGTTTGATATTCTTAAGAGAGAGCAGTCTTTCTTTGGAAACTGATGTAATTACATATATATACAAAGAGAATTTTTTTCTTTTTAGTATTTTTATACACGAAAAATGCCATAGTATTGATTTTATTTAATACATTGTAAGCTCATTTTTTATTTCAAAAGATGCTTCATATTATTTGCATTTGAAAATTATCATTTCTGGAAATTAGTTACAGAAAACATATTAGATAGTAGTTTTAAATCCTAATTTTCTTTAATGCCTGATTTGATTTTCAAAAATCCAAGCAAAGGCAGTTCCTATGAAATACCCTATTTAATGGAAAAATTAATTAACAATCTATTTCTGTAACCCTATTACCGCTGCTTTCAACTTTGATGTTGATGTCACTAGGTGAGTATTCAGTGACGCAGCAGAAACTTCCGTATCTCCTGATGCTCATTTGGTGCTGAATGTTTTTTCAGATACATTACTAAACCAGAATGTCTGCTTAAGATGAGTATTTTTACACAGTGGTACTCACATATTCATTAAAACAAAAGTTGCTGTTGGAACTGATGTGAACTAAGATATATTTATATATGTTGTGCTCTCTTAAAATCTAACTTTCAAATTAAATATTATCTAATTCTTTCACTAATTGGTAACGATATATCATCTATTCGTTTTGTTTAATCTCCACAACTTTTCTTACGTACGAAACCTTAATAATAAAAAAATAAAAATAAAAAATCGATTGATGTGAGCAATACGGTGCATTTGTCACATAGGACAAAAAGTTTCCAAATGAGGATTAAATTTTTGTGGTTGCCATTTTTTTTAAAAAAGCCCTATTTTTCTAGTCTACGAAAAATTGACAATAATACCGCAGTATTTACATTCGTGTCCATAAATTAAGGAAAATGCAAGTTCAGGCAAAGAAAAAGACAGATGCAAAATAAATGTGACTTATTTGTAAAGTCTATTTATTAAACAAAAGGTAAAAGGTAAAAAAGTGCCATATGTTTGACATCATTAATTAAAATTGCGATTTTTACTCCCTGGAGCAAATTTCAAAAAAATAACCTATTTACAAAAACCAATATAACATGGTTGGTATGATGGTTAATACATACGATGCAATCCAGACGATGCAATACAACGCCTAGGCATGCTGAGTATCAATTTATCGATCTGATCTTGGGGAATATTACATCATTCATCAAGCAATGCTATCCGAAGTTCCGGTAGACATGTGGGAAGAGGTTGACAGACCACAATTCGTCGGCCAAACATGTCCCACACATGCTCTATTGGATTCAAGACCGCTGAGTATGCTGCTCAGTCCATACGGGGGATTTCATCCGATTAAACGTCTGTACACGGTCTGCCTTGAAACTATCGTACCGGTAGCTGAAGAGAACTGACTAAACAACTGTGCTCCGTCTGTTTCTTTTGGCAGTAACTGCCAAATACCGGCTTTCATTCGACGTTGTAACTCGGGAGTGACCTGTGCAGTAACGTCTACTCACATTACCATCATCTTGGGATCGTTGCCAAAGCCACTCCGGACGATTCCAAGCTCCTCGGATACTTCCAGCTGGGTGCGTCCACATTCCAGACGGCCGATAATTCTACCATGTAAAACATCATCCAAATGCTTCCTTTGTGCCATAACTATGCGGTTATTGCACTGAAAGGTTTTGAAAGCGCTAGTGAACAATTTTATTTCTTTCTTTGCAACCATTCCTTATATACCCCTCTCTTACACTTTCGTCATTGTGACGTACTATCGGCGCCATCTGGTGGTTTCTTGTAATTTGCGTATTTTTCTTCAAGATGTGTGTGTTAATTCTACAAGTGAAATGTTTATTTTAGAGTTCAATTTCTGTGTGATTCTGAATTATCCTTAATTTATGGACATGAGTGTACTTATAGTAATATTTGTAAGATCGTAGAAATGGAAATCAACTATATATGTGGAAATGAGTCGATGGAAAATATAATCGACTTTTAAAGTATAAAAATCACTATAAAAAAGGACTATGTAAGATCTTATATATCCTGTTTGATCTTGATGTAAGATCCACCACTTTTGATGCAATCTCGTTCATAACATCTGTTTTTGAAAATTCCTAATAATAGGCTAGTTTTTGTAATTTTTTTGTTTTGTACGTCACATCTCATTTCTGAAGATATATTTTCAAGTATTAAAATATTTATTCTATTTTAGGATTTTTTATATTTTGTTGTTTAATTTTCTTTTAGATCTTCCTTACTTCTGATGTGGATGACAAGCTCTGAGAAAGGCAGAGTCCAAAATTTTGTATGAGTTCTTAAATAAGGCTCAAAACCGAAAATGAAATGATAGTGAAGAGACAAAAACCATCCCAGCATTATACTCTGAGAAATTATTCCTCAGCAACTAGAGTGACACCGAACACTATCATGATTGCAGCTAAGAAAATTAATTGTAGGGTTAAACCCAAAGAGACGTTGCATAATCTTTTCAATAATGTTACAATGATGAGAGTTTTGTGTGAAAATTTGTTTGCTTTTTTTCGATGAATTTTAAAAAAATGTGTGTATGTTGTATTTTAAGATATAAATGGGTATTTTAATATAAGTTGTATGTTAATATAACACTTCTAATTTATGTATCTATATAATATTAAGCAATATTCTTAAATGTATTTTTTCCTGTCGATATTTTTTCTTTTACTAAATCTGATTTATTTATCTTTAAATCAGCCAGCATATAAGATTTATTTTATTTCTCTTCGAGCCAAGAACACTGCATAGACGTCTAATTTCATTTTTTCTGTCTGTTTACCACAAAAATAGCTCTTGCAAAATAGGCTAGTTAATGGCGGTTGCTATAGTAACAAAGTCTGCTAATTTCAGGTAGAATTTAAGAGAAGGAATTTGCAGTATTTTGGAGGAGGTTAGTATTTTTTGTTCTTCTTATAAGGCTTTCAGTAAGCCCAAGTTGGTGTATTTCTTATGGTGTTAAGGGTAGTTCGCGCAGAGTTTAAGGGTGTTAGGAATTGACGTTTTTAGGTAGAGGTTAGTACTTTTTGTTCTCCTTAAGCCAAAGTTGGTGCATTTCTTGTAGCTTCTTCTCTCGAACAGAGAGCCTGTCTTGTTTCTATGGCAACAAACAACCACAGACCCATAGGTGGGAGCTATTCTTGTGGTAAACAGACTGTATTCGATTCTATATTTTGCTTACAGAGTCGTTCTGATAAGATAAAGTTGCATACCTGGAGCACCCTCTTTGAAAGCCCAGTCTTCTGGGCGAGTTGCTTCAGGTCTTTGGCATCGGGGTTCTGGTTGATAGCAAAGTAGGATTTCATCGTCCGCAACTGATGATGCTTGAAGGAGGTCCTCATCCGCTTCGTCCTCTGGGAACCGGAAGGGTTCAGGCCAGTGGACGTCGCCGAGTTGGAGTCCAGGGAGGACAGGTGGAGGTTGCAGCCTTCCGCAGCCGCCGCGTCCATCACTGCAAGAGAACACGAGGAGCTACTGTTAAAAAAATCCCTCAAGTCAATCATTCACCAATATATTGATTGTCGTCATGGTTAGAGCCCTCCCTGCTTCTCAGGAAGCTCTAGACAACTTGTATTTTATGAAGCTGAAGAAGGTTTTTATTTCCTAAGCGACTGTAGAAGTTAAATTTCTTTTTTTTTTTTCAACGCCCGACAATGAGGAGTTTAATCTTTTTTTACTTTATAAGGAGCGGAATTGAGGACACTACAGTGGAGCATCTCAAAGTGATTGTGTCCTTGTTATTCAAAAGCTGGGGGACCAAGTAGAAGGCGCCAGAATTCACCTCCCACTCCCAAAAGTATTATTTCATTTGGAGGACAGACAGACAGACAACGAGAAGAGGCCCTGTTCTATTCCTATTGGCTATCAGGTTGTGCCTCTACTTCAGTCTAGAATGTCGGGAACCTTGCAGATTTGGAGGACATTGCGACAATGACTCATTTAATGTGCACCTACCGCCATTGATGAACACGGTGGATCTTCGATATAGTCGGGATTCAAACTCACTACCTTCCGATAATGAGACCGACGCCATAACCAGCCAGGTCAGAGCAGTTTAGAAATCCACCCCCGGTTTCTGATTATAGACACGATAGTTTTCCGCTTATTGAAATATCGTTGAATATTGTCTTTTTAAAATAAGAAAACTATTAAAATATTATTTATTGCCAAAAGTAAAAACAGTTAATTAGCACGTGCGTTAGTACACTTGTATTTCTTACTGTAGTTCAACAAATTATCTATTTTTTTATGATAAACAAATGTTCAGAATAAGAAATGATAAGTTTCAATAAAAAAATGGAAAATTTTGAATTTTATAATATTATTTTTTGATATTAATAATATAACAAATATTCTAATCTCTTTCTTTTTTATAATTAAATTTTTAGTTATCCTGTTTAAAGTTTTAATGAATTTCTCTCTCTTTTGTTTTTCTTAGCTACATAAAATATTTGGTGTCATACTTCTATACATTATATATATATATATATATATATATATATATATATATATATATATATATATATATATATATATATATATATATATATATATATATATATATAGATATAGATATAGATATAGATATATATATATATAATCCCAAGGTTAACGTGATACATTATTGAATATTTAGCACATTTATCGGTAAATACATATAATTCAAAACTCATAATGACTTATTTGATGAATTCTAATAATTTAGCAAAGAAATCACATCTTTAAATTGGAAAAAATTAAATATTTATAGGTAATATTAAACACACATTTGTTTCTTAAGAATTTGAAGAACTTTATGATAGCTATTTAGAATAAAATTTAGACACACAATAACACTTTAAATTTCAAATTTCAATAATTGTGATCCTTTTGTATGTTTATTTCAGTAGATACTTTAAGATAAATGTATTAGCTAATAGTATGAGGTATAGGCAAAATACTAAAAGATCAAAATTACTAAAAATAAAATAAATCCTAGCTTGTTTTATTTCAATAAATATTTTATTTTCATATATATCTAAAAAAACAGGAATTTAAATTAAACTATAAACAGCTACTTATTGATTTTTATGGCTTGTTAACTATAAATTTATATATAAGGCCTAAATAAATTATAAAATTTAGATTAGAACTTATAATAGCTATTAAAAAACAAAACAAACCTATATTATATATATATATATACAAGCTGACCCAGCCACGCGTTGCAGTGGCTGAGTTTTTAAAATACATTGAATCAATTTTTTACTAATTCTTGGGTTCAATCAAATTAATATTTTCTAAAAAAATTTAGAATAGGTTCATTCATAGGAGATTAAAAATAAAACGTTTCACCAAAATTTAATAGTAATAGGTGAAGTATCGAAATTTTGAAATTAAGCACAAATCAACATATACTTTCTGAATTTACATTTTATTCATCTTATATTAAATTATAGTTTGTAATCAGTGACTTACTTATAAAATATACTATATAAATTAAAGACATCTAAAAATAAATTGTTATAAATGAGGTAGATAACATTGACATCGAACTATTATTATTTTAATTTTAAATTATATTAAAACTAAAAATTTTTTCCGCGGCATTATACTGAAATAAAAAAAATTAAAAGAATTTATCATTTGAATAAATAAATTAGATCAAAATGTTCTACTGAATAAATTAATAATTATCAAATTATAAAATAAAAATAAAAAATAATAAAAGGCTATCAAGAAATACTTACATATTTTCGAGGTGGTATGAAAATTAGTAGAGAAAAACAGTAATAAATAAAATTTTATTTTACTATTTATAATATTAAAAATATTCAAACTGAATACTGCACAATAATAACACAATACAAAGTATAATTATGAAAATGATTCACGAAAAATTGTTATAGTATCATTATACATCATGAAAATATATGTAAATTCTATATTTAACCACGCGCTTGCGCGCGCACGATAATTTTCGCGAAGATGGTATAATCTAGAAAAATAAACACGTCGCCATCTGCCGAATACCTGTGCAACTTAGATGCTAAACCGCCATCTATTAGGAACTTACAGAACTAACCAAAAAAAATAAAAAAAAATTTAGGGTTGTACTACCCCTAACATTTAGGGGGATGAAAAATAGATGTTGGCCGATTCTCATAGATACCGGATAAGCACAAAAAATTTCATCAAAATCGGTCAAGCCGTTTCGGAGGAGTATGGCAACGAAAACTGTGACACGAGAATTTTATATATTATATATATATATATATATATATATATATATATATATATATATATATATATATATATATATAAAGTTATTTGTTTATATTTGCTTACAAGAGCTTACTTATTTAGATACATTAGACTACAATGACATTTAGAATTACAGTTTTTCAGATTTTTTACATTTCAAATTCCCAGTCCCCCTTGCGTTAGTATCATCGACATTCAGAAAGATGATTCTCTAATACAAGCTCCAAGTGATAATGCTTAATCTGCAAAATCTTCAAGCGAAATAAATTTTTCTTCACAAATTTTGTAGTGATTTCTGTTATATCTATTGCTATGAAAATTTCCTTGTTTTGTTCCTAGAATATAAATGTCTCAATTTTGAATTTTTAATATGATGGCTAATAAATTTCGTGGGTCACTTCTTGCTCTGTCTACTCGTAGTTTCACAGTGTACCAGAAGAAAATTTAAGATTTGAAACTTCCAACGTTTTTTCCCCCTGTAATTCTAAACTTTCTTTAGCTCTTTTTCTATATTTTCTTACTTGTTCTGACCTAATTAAATTATGTGATTGGTTAAAGGGTTCACCATTATCATTCTAAATCACAAAGTTCATTGCTTGTAAACAGTCATTTAGCAATGTATTATTATTTTCCACACTTGAATAATTTTCTCTTTCCCTATTTATTTTATGAGAATCATTGTTAAACTATTAGAGCCTGAATAGCTTTGGTTCTAAAATGGAATCATTTGGGAAAGAACATGTTTTCAAATTTCTATTAAATTTATCCCAAACGTTTCTTTGTAAGGAGTATGGTTGATACAATTATGAAACGACAGCTTTAATGTAACTTGTATAAAACGTTACCCATCATTATCCCTTTGATGCAAACCGGAGGAATCCTAATATGAAAAAGTGCCATTTAAATTATATACAATTTCAGCAGAATTTTTTTGAGAGATTTTTCCTGTATGAATTTCGTTAAGTGGTTTTGATATTTAAATATAAATTTGAAATCCTATCATCTGGTTGCAACCGCGCGTCAGTTACATCGATTTGCATCTTGAGTTGATCTTTGAATACCATTGGGCTGATAAGTTTTTCTCGTGTAAATTCAACTTCTTTTGACAAATTTCACCCAAATTTAAGTAAATCATCGAACCTTTTTGTGAGATCAATTTGAAAACCACAAAAACCAATTTTCTATGATTGGGAAAACGGAAGATGTATGAAGCTTGGCTCAACACTCCTGGTAAAACCCACGCTAGAAGTATGATCTGTGGATCATCAGCGAGGATTGCCTCTGAAATTCTAAGATGCTCTAAGCAGAAGATACGTTTCATCGTAGGCTTCATAACTGGGCTCTACTGTTCAGTGACCTCCATAAAATGGGACTGTTTCAGCAAGACCCTATCTGCAGGAAATGTCATACGCAAGAGAAAACGGCCAAGCCTGTCATTTTATCAAGCATCAAGCATGCGAGGCACTTGCCCTCCCTAGATGAACTTCTTTAGGCATCATCCATACTACAGAGTGACACCTAGACTCCATGAAAGGGTTATCGGACTTTATGAATAAAGTGGGTGACCCGAGCCACTGGAACTAGGAAACATTGGGTTTGGAATGAATAGTACAAAATGCTGATAAAAGTAGAGGTACCCAATGACATACAAACCCAACTCTAAGAAGAGGAATAAGTAAATCATCACGGTCTCACTAGAGTAACCTTTTTGAATTTCTTTTAACATTCTGTTTCTGCTACCGTGGCTAATTGAGAAATGCTTTTCAGGTATAATACTAACCATTTCCATAATTATGATAGAAAAATTAATGAAATCACATAAATACCCCATAAAATACTCCCAATAACAGTCTAAGAAGCCATGTTGCTTAGCAAATGTGTACGTTATGATAGTAGTCACGTAATAAGCACTCTGACCGAATTTTGATAAAGTTATGGACTTTTATTACATTATTCATAACAAGTAAGGGATTTTTAACTACAATAGTACCACATCACCACAATAATCGGCAAATGTAATAAATGTTCAATAATTTCTAGTGCCAACCCAGATTAACTTGATTTTGATGAATCCCCCCGGTAATTAACATAATCATTTACAGGTAATTACACATAATGTAAAAAATCTGGAAGTTTATAACATTTAACGTAGTATGTTCCTTACAAACAATGGTTGTAATTAAACCCTATAATTAATGATAAAACTGAAGTAGTTTAGGAAAGCAAATAATTTTTTGAAATCTCATTGTTATTTATTTGTAAGACCACTTAAATTTTACATTCTAAACTGCTTAAATATTCAAAATTATTATAGTTTTTCTTTCAAAATCATTTGCAAACAGTAATTTTGGATTATGAAAGTATAATAATATTAAAAGAAAATTTTAATTAAATTTTATTCATGAGTTGACGATATCACGTAGAACAAAATTATCTGAGGTGCAAGTTAGAAAAATTTTGTTTTATAAATGTCCTGGAAAACTTGAAAGAAGAAATAAACAAGATTCTTAAACATTCTAAAACTTATATTTATTTTACTTAAAATAAAAAGGATTTTTAAGGAAAATGTGAAAGATTTGAGAGAAAGAATAAGTTATCAGCTCGAAATGTTGATGAATGTTGCACCACAACAATTTAGATCACTTGAAGATAGAATAGAAATGTTGACTTTAAGAAGTTAAAAGAAACCGAATCTGTTAAAACATATTGAAGACTGGCTAACATTATCTCAAAAGGTCATGACTTATTTATTATTTTCGATGAAAAGAAGCTCCATTTAAATAACTCAATCAGTATTATTTCTGGTTCATTTAAATGTCTCAGACTTTAAATACTGACAGGATTTATTGACAAAAGCTCGAGGCTTCTTCAGATCATTAAGAATAGCAGTAGTGGTTGGTTTGTGATGATGTTGGGAATTTTGTAAGATTGTAGGAAATGGAAACTGCAACTGAATTCCTGGAAAATAAACTCAATTGTTATCATTCTCTGCTGTACTGTCACCTTATACCTTTCGATTGACTCTTAGAAAGGTCAAATTGGAAAATTCAGCAAGATAATGAGCGGCGTCATGAGTTAAAGTCAACTAAAATTGTTTTTAGAACGGAAGAATCAAGATCTTAAATTCGCCAATCCATAATCCAAACTTGAATTGTATTTAAAAAAAAACGGAAATGTTTATTTAGCTTGTCAGTTTCGTACAAATAATTGTCAATATAACTGTGCGTGTGAATCGGAAGTTGTGTCTTCATGAATAAATAGGATAACATTCCAAAAATTTACTTTTAAACTTGATGAATTCAGTGAATAATCATTTAGGAAAAATTATTTAGAAAAATATTAAATCAATATTTTTTGGAGTTAAAAAAAATTGTTTTTAATAGTGGTCTTATCATTTTATGGCAGATATTTAAATGGAAAAATTTTTTGAAAATCTTGATAAAATACTTTGGAAAGTTGAATATCTCTTAAAACTAATGTGTATATATTTTAAATTTAATTTATTTAGATACAACTCAATTTAAATAAAAAATATATTATTCATAATAAAAATCACAAAAGCCACATTAGTCTCATAATTTTGTAACAAACATAGATTATATATATATATATATATATATATATATATATATATATATATATATATATATATATATATATATATATATATATATATATATATATATATTATATAGCAGTGTAAGGAAAGCGTGGCTACTTACTGAGCGTTTGCGAAAGCAAGCCTTCTCTGACGGCGGCATCGGTCGCCTTCCTCTTGCGAGGTCTACCTTTTCTCACTGTACCCGTCACCCCAGAGAAAGGAGTGAAGGCTCCGGACGACGGGTTGGGCTGCTGATCGTGCCCCGGATGCAGCAGAGTGATACCCGGATACCTGGAAAATGTATTGAATCAAATGGATTTCAAAAGGATGGATAACTTGTTGTTGGGAAGAAGGAAATCCGCTTACTCTTATAAAAAATAACACAAAAGTGTTTTTTAAATACTTTTTTGTGATTCTGATAAGTACTTTCACAGAAGCTTCTTCATCATGTGACAGTTATTTAAAGATCAGGTAAACGAACATATATTTTCCACTCCCAATAATGTTTCTGTTCTTAGTATGAGATTTGCATTTAGAAATTGAGCTTTATTATTTTTTGCTAAGTTTCAGCATAAGTTTGGAATTTTAATTTTATTTAATTATATCAAATTAATATGTTTTACCCAAATTTAGATGAACATAATTGTTTATAAGTGCACGTGTCTTCACTCACTCGACTGGTTTCACTGAAATTCATCGCACATTATTTCTATGAGTACCGAGGAAGAGCTGGAAGACTGGTTTGAAATAAGAATTAAAATTAGGTCTAAGCAAGTTTATATTTAATAAAAATTATATGCACTATTTACGGAAGCTAAAATATAAGTTATGTCACTACACTCTGTTCGTTGAAAGTTGTTGTGTCGTTGCTTATGACACTTGGACAAGCCAAGCTCGCTATGCCGTTGGCAGTGCGAATGAAGTCAATAGCGAGCGTCTTTCGTTTGGATATGAGCATCACGAAGGTGAAAGTACGACTTTGCCCTTTTTAAGGTGGCTCGTCATTTTGAACCACGGTCAGGTGACGAGGCCACACCTGAGCTGGCACCCTCATCTCCACATCCCCGCCACACCAGCGGAAGGACTTTGGACGTCACAGATGAACGTGGACACGTGCCCAACCCACGGAGTTCCAGCATCCCAGTGAAGGAGAGTACACCGTGGTCACCCTCCCAACCACTGCCCGCGGCAAATGATGCTTCACTTTGCTGAGCTTACGGGAAGCGGCATGAAGCTACTGAGCCACTGGAGCTCACCCCTTCTGACTTAATTTCGCATAGCCGTCGGCCTGCTTGTCCAAGCGTCATAAATAACAAGGACAACAGCAGAACCACTTTTTTAAGACTGGGAATGTGTACCAAAGATCAATGGAAGGTCGAAAATCTGCAACAACGCTCAATGAAGATCGTTATTTAAGCTCAGAGACACCGAAATGTGGATGTCACTCTTCTTCAACAGCACCTTTGCTTGGCTACTGGTGCAGCAGTTTCGATGCAAACTATCCGAAAACCGCTTTCACGCTGCAGGGCTGTATGATCGCAAACCAATGTTATAAGTCACGTTGATAGAAAGGCGATGTCGCGCCCTGGACAATAGAGCAGGCGAGCTGGAAAAGAAGTGAATGGCACAATATTCTTTCCTCTAAGAGGTCCCATTTTACCCTTCATCCTGATAACAGGGATATTTTTATCTAGAGGGGGACACTAGAAACAATCTTGAATTCGTGAGCGAAAGTGTTACATTTACCGGGGAAGGGGCATGATGGTCTATCCTCAAATCTTCATTGATAGGCGCACCGATAGCCATATCCTTCGAAAAGTAGCTCTGACCAGTCACCGATATAGGGATGAAATCCTCAGGTCTATAGTAGTCCCTCACACTAACTTGGTGAATGATTCCCTTTTAGAAAAAGGAATCATACAAATGGAATTCAGCGTATTCTCTGAAAAGGAATCTAATAACCTATTTGGTACATTCTAGGCAGACGAGTTTCCAGACCCCTACCATTCCCTACAAATTCTCTGAGGACTGGAAAGAACTCTTCTGCAGGAGTCAAGACAGAACACCCCAGCCCCTCGTTAATAGCCTTATGGACTCGGTGTTTCAAAAGTGTTCCACGTCGTCAGTTGTCCGGGATAACCATATAACTATAAAAATGATTTTCTTTTAAAAGAAACACCGTTTTTGTTTGTTTTTCTCATATGCACAAATTTTTTTTTTTGTACCTAAATGCTTAAGAAATCGCCTTTTTTCTGTTAAACAAAAGTCGTTTTTATCTCATATAGTCTACTACGTCAATCAGTAATGTATCAATTAACCAAACAATTCTCCAAGTGCAAGATCAATCGACAACCTTAATATCCTTTAATTGTTTTGAGCAGTGTGTATATATAAAATGTGTGAGTACATAATACAATTGTATATAATAGCATATATTTATTTATTTATTTTTATCCAATGGGGCAGGCACACTTGGGTGACGAACTCTATGCCACAACAAGGCCAGAAACTACTACTCATTTGTCGTTACCCAGCAGGCACCTGTGAACCAAGTCACGGAGGCGAGTAGCGTTACCCGCGCCATACCACCACAAACCCGTTTATAGGGTGGGCCACATACTTACCACATCACAGAAGAAAGGACTTAGAAACACAGAGAACAGAGAAGGAATGAAACATCCATGCCCGAACCGGGATTCAAATTCGGGACCGACAGCTCAGGAGTCAGGAACGCTAACCACTCAGCCAATCGGTCGGCTAGCATATATTTATAATTCAGCGAAAAAGGAGACATTTTTACACTCTTAGATGTATTCAATCATGTCCTTCAAAAAATTATTTTAAAGCCAAATATAGAGACGTTGATAAATCAGCTTACCTTGGCAGCAGTGGTCCGGATTCACCGTTGGGTAGGAAGTTCTCTCCGTGCGTCATGAGCTCGTAGTGGACCCTGCAGTAGACCAAGTTGTCCCTGAGTCCAAAGTAGTCGCCCTGGGTGAGGGCCGTGTTGCACCAGGCGCACGTAAAGCAGTGCAGGTGGTACACGAGGTCCCTGGCTCTCATCACCAGCTCGTTGGCGAAGATCCCTCTCTGGCAGCGGGCGCATCGCTTCACGGCGAACAGCCTGCGAGGGTGAGAAAAGGATGTAAAGAACTATTTCGCGGTTTTAAAACAAGTCCAGCTTTTCTCTTAATATATATTTGTATAATTATGGGGGGTTGATAGTATTATGACCACTTGCTCATATCCCATTCAAATGCGTAAAAAAATGTTGCCATGAATTGTTACATGTGGTGCTTTGGAGCACCCCTTGAAGGCCTTCAGACCCAAAAGGGGGTTTGACAGCTGACTAGTCAGCTCTGTGACTTAAATTAAGTGAAACTGCTGATCCATCCCCAAAGATTTGATTTTCACCCTTCCGTAGATCAATTTTTTAGTAGTTTAAGTAGATAACATGATTACTTTGGGTTATCATTTTTAAATATATTTCCTTCTGCTAATTTCGAACTGGGAATTTTATAGTTAGCGCTAAGGTATTCGTTTAAATAGCTCGTAGATCCGAATCTAGTCAAGGACGTGAATATTCGCAGTGATTTGGATCCAATTAAACATCGTGTGCAAAAAATGACCGCAGAGCTTCAACTAAACAAATCAACATACTTTCAGTGTGTATTTTTGAAGGAGGAAGGGCAAAAGAAAAGCCAACCGATTTTTCAGTTTTCAATTGTGGTGAAGTGATGTGGTCGATACCTGAGCTCACACCCTCTTCCATTCACAACGTCCCACCAATGGTAGATTTGGTCTGTTGGTCGCCCAACTTCATCTTTTGCACTCTAGGGTTAATTACATCGGAATCTACAGTTTAAATGGATTCCGAACCACTACAAACATTGAAACCTGAAGTAGGATTCGAACTCTCGAACTGTTGAATCGAAGACCAGAACGTGCTAATCATTCGTCTTCTAACTTGGCTATCATTAATGAAATACTGCAGCTGGAGTTTTTTTAAAAATATATTAGCCCTCTAAGCATTCAGATCTTCTGCTGATTCAAGAATCGAACCGGCTACCTTTTGATGTCAAGATTCGAAAGCTCAGGTGTTTTTATTATTTTTTTTACCTTTGAAATTGAAGAGAAATTTAATAATACTATTATTCTGATGCTTTCAGACTTATCAAAATTGAAATCTTTTTCCGTGAAATTGAATCTATAACGAGAATTGTTGGCATTACTATTTTGTTTCTCTCATTGAAGCCTCAATTTATTCAAATTAGTAAATTTTCTCAATGTTAGACCTATTTTTAACAATAACATGCTTTGTGAATGCGTCAAAATCGAAACGCCAAGAAGAGACTGCAATTACTAAGCATATAATGTATCATTACTTCTCATGTTTTTTTAATTGGAAGATTACGCTTAAAGGTTATTATCGGGAAACCTAAATTCTGTCCTCAATTAATGTGCTACGCACAAGTAACCTAATTCTTTCACTCTACTAATCATTACTGCGGTAAACTATTAAAAAATCAAAAGTTGATACACAAACTTAAAACAAACAGATGTTCGTTTTATTTTTAAAGAGTTGATTTAATCTATTAATTACATTTTTACTTAATAATTTTAATAGTAAAATGTTAAAAGAACAAAATGTTATAAAATTCAAAAAATTAAAATAAAAACGCATTTGAATTAGAGCACTCTTGTATAATGAACATTCCTTAATTTAGTAGCAACTTTCCTCATCATCTCACCATGGGTAACAAACTCATAACAATATAACAAATATCAACTCATTCACTTATTATATAAAGATGAATGGCAAGAAATGCATAAATGCTTTCTAAAATAACCCCGATAACTTAGCCGGAAAAGGCATCAATTTCATGTCTAGAAGGTTGCTGGTTAGATACTGCACCCAATAGGAGTTCAACACGACAGGGCTTATGCACATTACAAGTTTCGAAAGAATCAATGTTTCTCTACCAGTGGGATGAAGAAATGAGAAACACGATTCAGGTGTTGACTTAGCCGTTTGACCACGGTTCAAAGTTACAAAGTGATAGACTATATTTACTGGCTTCTGTTGTTTGAAATCAACAGCTGGAAACGCATCGGATCGGAATATATATATATATATATATATATATATATATATATATATATATATATATATATATATATATATATATATATATATATATATATATATATACATATATATATATATACATAAATTTATTTAATTTATACTTAATTGCTTCATATACAGTAAACGCTCATTGTTAGGGACCTCTAATTTATATTAACAATCATGTTTCATGTTTTTACTAACGAGATTTTACTCACGTCCCTATCCTGACGCTAAGGATACAATGTTGATTTTAACTTCCATTTACAAATTAAAATTTTGAAATTTTTTTTTTTTTTGGCGAAATTTAGTTTAAACAAATAGTTTTCTTTTCCCTTTTCTATTTTTATCACCTGATATTTTTTTCATTTTTTAAATTTAATTTCCTCTTTATGTAACGAAAGTAAACTATATACAATTTTAATTTCACTGGATATTAAAGGAGCATTTGACTCGGTTCATTGGCAGGACATTAATACAAAACTAATAGAGAGAGAGAGAGAGAATTCGACTACCCACTCACTTTAATTAACCTAATCAACACTTATCTCATGAACAGAACAGTACAATGTGTTTGGGGTACTGGCACAGCTCCGCAACAGATCTACAAGGGCTGCCTGCAGGGATCGTGCCTTAAGTCAATACTATGGACAAAAATAGCTAATGATTTTCTAAACAACACACAGAAATCAAAATTGCAGCATTCGTGGACGACTTTCTGATAAGCGCGAGAGGAAAGACGCGAAAAATTACAGAAACAACAGTACAAGCAGCCACCACAGCGTTCGAAAATTGGAGCAGGAACCACCACCTACAAATATCTGTTAAAAAAATGCAACATAATAAAGTTTGCCAAACCACACAAACTGCAACGAGAACCAATAATCAGAATAGGCAGGAAATCTCTCTAAGCAGTCACGACAATCAAGTACCTAGATGTGACGTTAGAACAGAATCTAAACTCTCTCACAATAATCAGAATAGGCAGGAAATCTCTCTAAGCAGTCACTACAATCAAGTACCTAGGTGTGACGTTAGAACAGAATCTAAACTCGCTCACAATAATCAGAATAGGCAGGAAATCTCTCTAAGCAGTCACTACAATCAAGTACCTAGGTGTGACGTTAGAACAGAATCTAAACTCGCTCACAATAATCAGAATAGGCAGGAAATCTCTCTAAGCAGTCACTACAATCAAGTACCTAGGTGTGACGTTAGAACAGAATCTAAACTCGCTCACAATAATCAGAATAGGCAGGAAATCTCTCTAAGCAGTCACTACAATCAAGTACCTAGGTGTGACGTTAGAACAGAATCTAAACTCGCTCACAATAATCAGAATAGGCAGGAAATCTCTCTAAGCAGTCACTACAATCAAGTACCTAGGTGTGACGTTAGAACAGAATCTAAACTCGCTCACAATAATCAGAATAGGCAGGAAATCTCTCTAAGCAGTCACTACAATCAAGTACCTAGGTGTGACGTTAGAACAGAATCTAAACTCGCTCACAATAATCAGAATAGGCAGGAAATCTCTCTAAGCAGTCACTACAATCAAGTACCTAGGTGTGACGTTAGAACAGAATCTAAACTGGCTCACACACATCAACATATTACGACAAAAAACAATTATAAAACATTAGCAATTAATTAGAGAAGCGCCTGTGATATTGAATCTCAACTTCTTTTAACCTGGTATCACACATACGCCTCATCGGTATGAGGAAACAGCCCAGAAAAACAGGCAATCCAAAAATTACAAACAATGCAAAAGCCATTTTTACTTAGAATAACGAGGGCTTATAGATCAAATTCAACCACAGCAACGTCCTAGCGGATGGGATACCACTTCACGTCAAGGTACTCAGGGAAGCCACCCCGGCAAACGTCTTGAGATTCAACACAGACTTTAGAACCAGACAAGAGACATTTATCGGCAGTGACTTTCAAACAAAGGCAGCAACTTAACCCAGTTCACTCAGCTGATAAAGTTATAGAGAAACACATTCACTCTCCACCGCAATCGCAAACACTATCGCCCCAATACAACATCTACTCTAACGGCATGATATGTCAGACAGTTTATACGCTTTTGAAAAATTTTTTAATCTAACAGAACTTTAAGACAGCTACCACATGCTGTTAGAAAGGGCCGCGGTTCTCATTATCAGAAGATACTGAGTTCGAATCTCAGCTTAATCCGTCATGTTCGCTAAAGGTGGATGGGGCACGTTTAAATATGCCGTGGTCGCAATGTCCTCCAAATGTAATCTGTGAGTGGCAGGCCAAGTATTGGGTGTGTCTTCTTATTGGTCCCTACTTCAAAATCACAAAACTCCACCCTGCTGCCTCTATCTTACTGGTAGAGCCCAACCCAGAACTCGGTTTGGGGAAGCATGCTGGTGCAACAATATACTACTAGAATAAATACTTTCTACTAATAATAAAAAACACTGGTAGATATTATTATATTTCTATGCTTATGAAACTTATTTAAAAATGTCTCTTATTCATAGATGTATGAATAAAAGAGACATTTCTGATTATATATAAATACAAAAATATATAATTTCATATTTTCCTTTTGAATAGAGTTTATTTTCCTTGTTATTAAATTAATGTGTTTAAAGTATATTTACGTTTTTAGTTATTTCTCAAAATAAACGCGAAACACGATTTCCTTAACCTAAAACATTAACTTTTAACACTTTTTAAGGTTAGTGTTTCTGTTTAATTTTTATTAATTATGAAGCAATTTCGTATCATTTTAGTAAAATTTGTAAAAACTTTTTGGGTCCACTGGTTTTTAGACACATCAAAAATCATAAATTTATGCTAAGATAACCAATTTCCTGGTTAAGTTTTATTCGTTAGACTAAGATTATTAAGCCATTACTTGATGAATTTTTCCTCCAATTTTCATTTTAATTAGTAAAAAATACGTATTTTGCAAAATTTTGATTTAATTATTTTTTTAAATCAAATTCAGACCATATTTAAAGTTAACATTCTTGAATTTTATCTTAAATATTTAAAGATGACGAACTCTTTTTGGATTTCTTTTTTATTTCTTCAAATTTAAGATTAACGATAAAGAAAAAAATCAAAAAGGGAAAAAATCACTAAAAGAAATTATTAAAATTGATAAAAAAAAAAAGAAAAAAAAAGCATTACGTGCTTTTAAATTGCATGTTCCATCCTACCCCAGAACCCCTTTGGTACTTTTAAAACTCTAGATTCTCGAGTACGGTTTTGGACTAGACTCGTAGCCAAGTCTGCCGGTCCATTCTCGAGTGCACCTGAATTCAGGAGTGTTTTGGTGAACTTTTGTAGGCACTTCACTCCCTCGCCCCTCTTCTGTTCCCCCCTAAAAAAAGGAAAAACGGGAGCACGTTTATGCATTTCAATACGGTAGCTTTTCGTGAGAGATATTTTTATCAAGCAGTGTTTTTCTTTTAAAACCGACGTAAAATTTCGAGTGTTTTAAAGGAGGGGGGCGTCAATTGGCTGAGAAGAGAGCCAGCTACCCACTAGCGCAGTGCATGATGGGATACGTGTCATCGTCATGGTAACGGAGACGCTTCAAAACGCGCGCGTGGTTTTTAAGAATATTGATCTTCGTAGTGCGAATACGAACTCACTCCCCCCGAACTTTCAGAAAACTTCGCGTCTTTTTGCTGCCTCTTCTTTCCAAACCACCCCCCTCTCCCACCATTCCAGAAACATAAAATCGTTCTTTCAGAATACAAAATCGTTCTTTTCGATTTTGACGAGGGGTTTTATAAAGTAAAAGAGAAAGAAACCGCGTAAAGACATTGATAAAAAGGAAAGAAAAACTGGATAGCGAAGTGTGAGAAAATAAAAGACGCGTCGAAAATTTTCGTCGAGGTAAAAATGCCGACGATTTCTTTCATCTTCCCTCGATTTGAAAGAAGGTAATTAAAATTTGTCACAGAAAAGGTATAATTTAACGCCAGTAGTTTATTTTTTGCGTGCACTTTTCGTCCCTTTTGTTCTCATTCTATTCCTTTACAACGAAGTTTTATTTGCGTTAGGCTTAATTAAGCCTTTTTGTCGCATCTTCTTTCCTACTTGGCAATTGAAATTTCTACTATTTTTTAATGATTATAAGTAGATTTTATAAACACATTTCTCAAGAGCATATCGAAGTTTTTGTAAGTAACATTTGCGAAATTTTGAAATCCATTTTCCAAGAGGATTATTTTAAGAATTTCTTTAAACTTTGAGTATTCTTCGAAAGAATTTCGAGGAATTAGAAAACAATGCCTGAAATTGTATAAAAAAATAGTTAGTGATATGTGTGATTATTGTTTTAATATATTCTTGAAATTAATTAATTGTTGAATTTCTATGCATAGTGAAAATAAATCATAATTTAGTTCAATTATTTCTTTGAGATAAAACTTAGTTAAAGGAACAAGTTTCAGTTACATAAGAGAAAAAATGAATGAAAGCTTTTGAAATATTTTTCAGATCTCCACTATAATCAAATAATTCATTTTATATTTTCAGTTTTTTGATTTGAAACATTTGAAACTTTTATTTGTCTTGTTTTTAAAAAAATGGTCAAAAATGAGATGATTTTTAAATAAAAGCAGGGTTTTTTACTTTTTCAAAACAGAGATTTAAGTAAATGTTTTCAAAAAAATAGTTATTACGAAATTCACTCAAAAAGTAACAAATATTTTGTTATGAAAAGAATTTTCAAAAGCAATATTTATTGCAAATAACAAAAAGGAAATTTTTTTAATGTTTATACATGAAGCTTTTCCTTTTCTTCTCTATATCCTTCTATATATCTTCTATCATGCTTAAGCATTTGCAGTATCTAGTTTCTAATTTCAAAATTTCTCTGCTATTTTCTTCTGTCACCAGTTCATTAAATTAAGTAATCAGAGTAATAATTTCCAAATCTTCATCAAAACCGAAATATTTATCACCAATTCTTTATCATTTTAAAAACATATATAGGCAACTTTTGGTCATTTTCAAAACATTTATCGCCATCTTTTCGTAACTTCCAAATAATTTATCGCCAACTCTTTATCCTTTCCAAATAATTTATCACCATTTCCTTGCTTTTACCTAATCTTGCAGGACTGGTAAAAGACAGAAACGCTAGAAGCAAGATCCAGACTGTCAAAAGCTTTTCCTTCTCAAATGATCCAAAAATTTTTCAATTGCAGCAACAACATGAGAATCAGCAAAAGTCGTGATAAGTCTATTTTCAACTAGAATGCGTTTCGGCGGCAAGCCTGCCTAAGGCCGTAATTTCTCCATAGCATGTAAGAAATGTTTTCTTTGAGTTTTTAAGTATTTGAAATGTTTTTGTGATATGAGCAACTGTGAAAATCTCGTTTAGGTATTTTGGTCAGAAGATATGTTAATTTTGAAGTTCATGGCCACAAATAAAAACTTAAATGTAGATAATTGTTTATAAGAAGTAATGCACAAATTTCGCGAATATAATAGATTAAATTATAATCAAATAAAAAAAGGGAAATAGTCAGTTAAAATACAAATTATTTAATATCTATTTTCTTTTGCTTACTAGAATATTTATGGATTAAATAAATTGTATGCGTGAATTTGATTTATTTTAGAATACTTACTAAAATTCATTCCTAATATTCAGGCTAAAATTCGCTTGCACTTAATCAGGGCCAAACAACCTGTTGTTAAATTCATATTACCATAACTCGCAAAGCAGGCGCCATCCTTAAAAAGCAAAGTGAACTGATTTCCATTTTCAAATAAAATGGTTTGTCTGTAATAAAAATTCCAATACTGACTTGGAAAACAATGAAATTCGGGACATATAATCAAAATTGAATAAAATTTAAAAATATTTATGAATAAAAAATTGAATATTAATTAAAATAGGAATTTAATATTATTGTGTAATTTTTTGGAAGAAAATGCATTAATGCAGCAATGTTTATGTCTGACGAAATTTGAAGAAAAGAATAAAAGGGGGGAAGTAACTTTTCTTTTGGATAAAACGCATTTTCTAGATGCCAATATCTTATTTTAGGAACAAACTGTGACACGGACGATTGTAAACGTTTAATATTTTAAGCAATAATTGGATTTGTACAAACATTTACACGTACGCGTGCAAATAAGAATTCGTAGATCTTAACTTTGCAGTGTGCCGACTGATGGCAGAGTGGTTAGCGTCCAGTAACTTAGGAGCAGTAGGTCCCGGACTCGAATCCTGGTTCAGGCATTGATTCCTCTCTATGTGCGTGTTTCGGGGCAAAGATGGTACACCCCAGAGTGTCTAAGATGCCTAACTTCGCCCCTTGTATAGCGTTGAATGGATAAAAATCAGCCGGACACATACATTGGGAAAAATAAAAAACTGCAAGACAAATTAAACTAAAATATTCGATAATTGAAATTAATTGATTGTCATGATAAATTTTATTATTTATGTATCTCGCATAAAATATATATAATAAGCAATTTTTTTATTTTATTAGTGCAGCAAAAAAATTAAATTCTAGCCACTTGTTTCTTAAACATACATTTTTTAACTTCGCCCTTTTTTGGGAAAATATTACTATATAACTGCTCTATACTGGGCAAGTTAGTAATTTTTTTATGCGAAATTCATTTTACATAATTAGCTGATAGTGTGATTTTTAATATCACGGGATGAAACTAGTTTGTC
Source organism: Latrodectus hesperus (assembly GCA_037975125.1). Lineage (NCBI taxonomy): Eukaryota > Metazoa > Arthropoda > Arachnida > Araneae > Theridiidae > Latrodectus > Latrodectus hesperus. Next base: position 95,693,368 of record CM075855.1, on the reverse strand, counting down.
AAGGCTTGTTTTAGATCAGCGATTTTATTTGAAAATGGATATTCTTGGGTAAAATGGTTTGATTTGTGTAAATCATAATTGAACTGAGTTTCAACGATCCAAATTTTGGAACAATTGATTGCTTAGTTAAATACAAGTGACTTTTGTACTGAACGTGCAAAAAAGAATAATTTTCTCACAAACTACATAAATTATTGAGTGCGATCATTATAGGCAACACTTTGCCAAAAATCGTTTAGATTTTTCTGTTATAACTTCTGCTTGAATATGAGAATGAATAATACTTTTTATTAATCTAATTATTTAAGATTTCAGTTTATTCTTCGAAATTTGTATTAACATTTGCTCTTTTTTCCCACGTATGCAAATTTATTTTTATTTTTCTCCTCATCTTTTGGTTATAAAATTTTAAAAGTTTATTATTTTACTTATATTTTTATTATAAAAAGCCCAATGGCAGCGTTTCACGCTCCCATGACATAGGTCCAAGGTTCGATCCTCGTGCTGGGCAAGGTTGACTGAGCCTTTCATCCCTTCAGTGGGTCGATTCACTGAGTACCAAGCATGCTTGGGAACTAAACACTGGAGGTCTCACGTTAGGCTGACCACCTAACTGGGACATATGCTTCGCACCCCAGGGCCCTCGGTCATGAAAACAGTTATGGGCACTGAAGGCCTTGGCCCACATGGGCTGTCGTGCCATGGAGTTTAGTTTAATTTGTATTTTTATTATAAATAAAATTACAAATCATTTTAACCAAAAATTTGGCTATATGTGAATTGAATATAATATATCTGAAAAATACTAGCTTTCAAAATCGTAAAATGTGCTGAGAATAAAAACTTGAACCATAAGAACAAAGATATTTAACTATACGAAATAATACTATGAATGATAGATATTAAAAATATAGAATCTGTCTAATGGTACAAAATAGAATCATTCAATTGTTAAATATTCGAAATAAAATAAGAAAGACTCTAAATATTATATTATGAACATCAATAATCAACGCAAAAATGATTTTACACTTTTGTGAACATGATTTCTTAAAATTGTTTCATCAATCTATTCAATATTTGTTGCTTAGAATTATCTAAGCACAAAGTAAGTATTTGAAATTTTCCCTTTAATTCAATTTCTTGAATAAATTGTGAGAATAATTTAAGAGCAAATGATAAACATGCGAAATATAACCAATGCAGTTGATGTCTAAAATTATTTCAATGATGCAATTAATCCTTGTTTCTAAGAATCATTTAAATATTTAGTATCATAATGTCAGTATTTATAAAATTTTCTGTTTAATTTGATTTCCTGAGTAAGTTTCGCGAATAAATTGTGTAAGCGATAAATATTTGGAAAGGAATTCGAAATAATCCTAACATTTTGTAATGAACAACGAAATAGTTTTTAAACGTCTGTATATATATGTATATACACACACACACACACACACACATATATATATATATATATATATATATATATATATATATATACATACATATATATATATATATATATATATATATATATATATATATATATATATATATATATATATATATATATATATATATATATATATATATATAATTTAATGATACAAAAATTTATGGGGCAGCAATGCAATTACATTCTTTAAAATTATTTCAGATGAAGTCAACTAAATATTTCGTATTATCATGTCAGTAATTAAAGTTTTCTATTTAATTCAATTTCCTGAACACAATTTTATGGATAAATTTATCAAATGATTTTTATTCAAAATAGAACATAAAATAATCCAAAGAATTTATTATAAACAAAGATATAGTTTTGTGCATCTGCAAACTCATAACTATTAAAATTATTTTATAGAATGATCAATTTTTTTGTTTAGAATTACCAAACTATTTATCGCCCCAAAGTCACTAACTTTAATTTCTAAACAAGCTTTTTTAATGAACTGAGCGACCGATAGATAATGGAAATAAAATATGAAACCTTCCAGAACATAATTTATAAAATGACATTTTGTACTGCTTTGATTGTGATGTTATTTCAATTTCGCAATCATAACGCAATCAATGCATTTTTCTTAGAATTATCAAATAAATTTATAATTATGGTATCAGTATTTAAAATTTTATGTTTAATTTGTATTCCTGAATAAATTTTGTGAATAATTTGAGCAAACAATAGACATTCGAAATAGAACATAAAGTAACTCAAGCACTTCATTATAAATATCGAAATTACTTTGTGCGTTTGCGAACTCATAATTATTTAAAACTATTTTAAAAATATGATCCATATTTGTTTAGAATTATTTAAATATTTAAACACATTGCATTATTTTAAATTTTTTATTAAGTTTGCATTCCTGAACAAATTTTATGTTGGATTTGAGCAAAATATCTATAGATGTTCGAAATAGAATATGAAATCCAAATAATGCATTATGAAATGGAATTTTGTACTGCTTTAATGTTATTTCAATTATATAAACCATACTTTTACGATGAACATTCAAAATAAAACGCGAAATAATCCCAATTTTTCAAAACGAAAATCAAAATGGCTTTATGCATCTGTGAATTCATAATTACTTAAAATTATTTTAAAGATAAAATTAGTATTATTCAGAATCATCTCTAAATATTTGTCATCACAATGTTACCGTTAATAATTTTCTATTTAATTTGTGAATTCTTCCACAAACTTATAAAATAATTATTTGTATGCGTATATACGTAATATAAATACTGTGTGACAGAGATATTTGAAAAAGGATAATAAATTACACGCAATAAGTATGATATTTTGTACCAATTTAATAATGGCATATTATATTAATTTTGCCGCCCACTTTGTCTGGTGGTCAGAGTGCCTGATTACTGATAGGGAGGTCCTGGGTTCGAATCCCGGTTCGGGCATGGATGTACTTTCTCTCTCCATCTATCCTGTCTTTGTCCTTTCCTTGTATGAATGAGGTGTGAATGGCTGCCTACCCTTTAAACGGGTCCCTATGGCATGTGTGTACTGAAGAAATCGGACTCCACACCAAAATATGGTTCAGTTGAAAAAGTGGAGCAGCGCACCCCATATTGCCAGCCTAGCTGCCACTCGACAACAAGAACATTTTAACTTTACAATCAGCACTAAGAATTACTTAAATGTTCATTGCTACAATGGAAATATTTTTGAAATTTCATATTTCGTGTGATTTCTTGACAAAATGTAATCAAATATAGGAGATTAGCAAAATATATGATTGTTTATGAAAGAAAAAAATAAAAGATAAATCACAGTTACCTTTTGTAAGAATACTGTTTAAGATACTTTTTCCCGTTTAACTTGGAGTGTTTTTTTAATTGGCAATTTTCATTAATCCAAGTTTGGTTTGTGTTTACTAACGTCGTTCGCGCAACCATTTTTAAGAATTCTATTTAATGTTATTCTTTATAAATTACTGTATATTTTTTTTATTAATCATAATTATCTTCTTTCTGTATGTGTTTATGTAACATTTTGTATTGAGAACATAGGGACTCGCTACTCGTATTTATTTGATTTTTATGGTTAAAATACATAAAAAAAATATTTTTAATGGAAGCAATATAGCGAAAATAAGCGGCACTTTGGCGTCAAAAATAACTGGCATACCTATAAAGAATTATGCTTTTTAATGTATGATTTTTTTTTATAAATTAAAATTTTACTTTGAAATGGGGCAATGAAAAGAAAATTATCAAACCAAATGTTATCAAATTTCTTTGAAATTTGTAGGATTTCATGGGAATTATTTATTTAAAAAAACGTTTAGTTTAAAAATTGCTTATCAGTGTGGAGAAAGAGTGATGCTATTTAAAAAATTATTAATGAAATACGACATAAAAGCATAGATTCTAAATGTCTTTTTTTCTAAAACATTTCAAACAATGATGAAAAGTATATACCATTTTTTTAGAAAAGATCTAAAACTTAACGTCTACGTTCCGACAATAATTCTTTGTGTATTGGGGTGGGGAGGGGACTTTACTGACTTTAAAGTGTACTTCATTTTTAAAATTCCATCAAACTATTCACATGATCACTATAAACAGCAACTTTTGTGTAATCATTAATTTTCCGTCCATTTTAACCCTTTGACCGCATTCGACGTATCAGAACGTCATGCATTCATTTGAGCAAAGTCGCACATGACGTTATGATACGTCGTTGAAAATGAGACACTATTTAACATGTTCATTCTTGTTTATTTCAAAGTAACAATGATAGTGGTGATGATAGTGAGATAAAACCAAGATGCAAAAGACGTACAAGATACTTATCAAGCAGTGATAGTGAATCTTCTGAGAAATTAGATCAATGGATTTGAGAAGAAAAAGACTATGTACCTAATGTAAAACGGTTTCGTGAAGTGCCTGGAATAAATCCTTTGTGTCTGCGAAGGCTCATCCTAAACCTTTGGATGTTTTGAATGAAGTCCTCCATGAAGATTTTTGGAATAGCAGAGTGGAAGAGACAAATAGATATGCCAGACAAGGGATAGAAAAAAGGTTTTGGAAAAAAAAGAAACAAAAGGTGGGAGCCAATAAATTCTAATAATTGCATAAAATAGGCTGTTCTTATAAATTACTCTAACCCAAAAAATTAAATGTGCTCCAAATGCTATTTAAAAGTTATTCGAATAAATCTAAAAGTTATTCGAATAAATGTGCATTCAAAGGGTTACATAGTTTCGATTTCTTTAGCAATATGATAGCTTCACTTCCCGTTGGTGTCAGTAGAGCTTTGCAATAAGAAATATTTTTCTCGCGCAATAGTGAAACACTGATCGGAAAGGAATATTTCCTAAAATAGGAAAATGCATACAAATGTTTATATAAATAGAGATGAAATTAAATTTCTAATTCATCTCAGCTTTCGCCTTAAAAGGAAGTTCTCGAAACAGCTTTACGCATTGTCTTTGCACCCATTCATAGAAGGTAGCAGTTGCCATCGGAACTTACAAAAAGCTCTTCATTACCGAAAGCCAAGAACCTCTGGAGAAGATGTTCTCAAGAAGATAGTCTCTCCTCCAGCCAGTCACTTGATTTTTGAAGAAGATTCACGCCTCGAACTACATCCCCCACCCCTTCCACGGTCGAATAGAAGTGAAAGAGTTACGCTACCTGGAGTGGTTTCCCGGGGAAGGGTGCCGGAGAACCCCCCGGAGAAAATCCCCCTCTACTGAGGGCAGCGAAGCGATTCGAGAGTGAGAGACTCGGGAACAGTCAACGAACTGGAATTTCGATAGATCAGAAATAAAAAGGAAACTTCTAGTTTCCTCGCCAGAGCTCCAAATCTTCTTCCCAATCCAGAAGAGAGTTAAAGTAAATTGCTGATGAAAAAAGTAAACACATGTTGCATGAAATAGTGTCAGCATTTCACTTATCAAAGTAGCTTTATAGCTAATGTGAATAACATTAATGTGACGTCATAGCAAATGATAAAAAATCAGATTTCGTTGTTGTTGTCGTGTGCCAGCTAGGTTGGCAATATGGGGTGCGCTGCTCCACTTTTCCAACTGAACCCTATTTTGGTGTGGAGTCCGACTTCTTTAGTACATAGGGACCCGTTTATAGGGCAGGCAAGCATTCGCACCTCATTCATACAAGGAAAGGATAAAGACAGGATAGATAGAGAGAGAAAGTACATCCACGCCCAAACCGGGATTCGAACCCAGGACCTCCCTCTCCGCAGACACGCTGACCACTAGACAAGTTGGGCGGCAAATGTTATTAAATATTGAAGCGTTATAATTTACACAATAATGCTCATATTTTCTATTTCAACGCTACAGATGCTAAGAATGCACGAGCAATTTCATACCATCATCATAATTTAGTCTTCACTCGCTGTTCTTAAGCAATAATTACAAATAGTTACTTTGACTGAATTAATACATCCTGTAATGTCAGTTTAAATTTATATTGTAATATGATTTTTTATATTTACTGAATATTACATAACATATAGCAGTGTAGGCGACTGTACCTAAGGGTTAACGGGTTTAATACACTCGCCTGTCAGCAAACGCCTCGTCACTTTGAACCAAGATCAGGTGACGAGACTACACCTGAACTGGCACCCCTTCTCCCTATGCCCTCCATAACAGCGGAAGGACGTCGCAGATTCATTGGACACGCTTCCAAACTACGGAATACCACATGATGCAAAATTCATGCTAATCTATTATTGCTCACAATAACATTGTGGTAAATTATAAGTTTTTCTATAGATATTTAATGAATCATAAAGGTTATTTTTAAGCATTTTTATGTGTATATTTTTTGTTGCATACAAATTTCTGAATAAAATCATTTTAGTTTTGTCTTAATTATATCGTTATAATATAATATCTAAAAGAAAGCAACTAATTATTACTGGCGGTGATTAGATTATCGGACACGCGCATAATAATATCCACGATTAATTTTTGGTAATTAAATGTCTTATACTTGTTATATAGGATGTAGGATAATGCAGGACCTCCCTCAGGATAGATAGAGAGAGAAAGTACATCCATGCCCGAACCGGGATTCGAACCCAGGACCTCCTTATCCGCAGTCAGGCACACTGACCACTAGACAAGTTGGTCGGCATCAGATTTCGCAATTTATAATAGTGTGTATTTTCTAGTAGTTAATTTTATAAAATACAGATTTGAATCTATTCTCCATCAGAAAAATATATTCATCCGAGTTTTAGTCAGGATTGCTGGTTGGATGTTTCCTATAACTTATTTCTACCTACTAATAAAGCCGCTAAACACAGCCATTTGATTCGTAGTTTTGAACCACGGTCAAGTGACGATCTCGACTCCTGAGCTGGCATCTTCCTCTCCACGCCTCATCACACCAATGGAAGGACGTTGCGACCATGACATATCCAACTTGCCCCTGTCACCATTAGGGAACACAACTGATTGCCGATAAGATCCGGTATCGAACCTGCCGGTCACATGAATGACGCCTTCCCCATCCAGACCATGGGTCTTCCCTTTTACATACAAAACTAGAAAATTTTTCTCAAAACAAAATATTCTTCAGTCAACGATGTCTTTACTTTTTTTATAATAAAGTTTTTTCTCCAAAAGTACCTCTTTTTGATTTTTTGAGAGAACCATTTCTCGTTTTTAAAACATTGATTTTTGAGAGAAAAGTCCTAAGAACTATTTTTGGTGCTGTCCTGGAAAATAAAACCTGGCGAAAAAGGTATAACTTTGACCTTATCTTATACTTAAAGTCAAGAACTGGAGGTCGATTTCTAGAAAAGGGGGCGGAATGGCAGAGACTTCTGAAGAAGGCCCACAAAGGGCTGTCGTGCCAATGCTGATGATGATGATTTCTCGTTTTTGCTTAATAAGTTTCTTCCAAAGTTTTCTTGACGGAATGAGGCATTAGTTACTCTAAAAGTAACACATAACCATCAGCAAATCTGTTCATTTCGGAAATTTTCCAACGGGTGGAGTTGCCATTATTATTAAGATACAAGTAACGGCATAAGATAAGCCATAATAAGTGAAAATAATACAAGAACTTGGAATTCACAAATGATTGTTTTCAATTGTCTTCACTAACTTAAAATTTTATATTTAACTAAGCAAATTTTAATCTACATAAACAATATTTCGGTTATTATGGTTTTTTTTTCTATAAGGACCATGTGGTTTTGTTAATACAAATGAAGTTGAGTTTTTATATAACGAAATATTAGTTTTTGTACAAAATTAGGACACTTCATAACAAATTATAGCATTAGGTCTTCGGTATAAATTCAGCATAATCATTTTGCAATGAAATATAGGATTTGATCTCCGACACCGATATTATAAAGAAATCGCTTGATATTTAATTAAAAGTAATAAAAAATGAGGTGGGTGCACATGTAATATAGTTTCCTTATTAGAAATTGTTTAGTTTTCACACACATTCAAAAATTAGCTGTAAGGTAATTTCGTAAACTCAAAACAATGGCGTTACCCTACAAGGAATCATTATATTTGATCGCTGACACAAACTCACTGGAGACACACAAACACAGCTCTGCAACAATCTGCAAAATTCGTTATAAGTAGAATCTCATGAGTAACAGCTGCTAACCGATGCTTTTTCGGCTTAAAAAAGTACCTAAAATCTACTTTCGTCAGTCGAAAAACAAAAATTTTGATATACAAATGCTTGATTCGGCCTATTCTCACTTACTCATCTGAAACGTGGACATTGACTGAGAAGGACAAAGAAACCATCTCCATTTTCGAAAGAAGCATCTTTGGTGGAATAAAATGTGAAAATACATGGCGAAGAAGAACTCATTCTGAGAGCTCTATAAACTATATAAAGAACCAGATATTGTAAAATTTATCTCAATACAGAGATTAAAATGGACAGGACATTTGAGCCGGATGAACGACAATCGGGTGACGAAAACAATTTTCTTGGCTCACCCCATTGGCACCAGAAGCAGAGGACGACCGAAAATCCGATGGTGTGACTGCCTTGAAAACGACCTAAAAACACTAAAAGTGACAAACTGGATGACGTTATCCAAAAATTGGGGTTCTTGTTATGTACTTCTGAGGAAGGCAAAGGCCCACCCTGGGCTGTCAGGCCAATGAAAAAGAAGAAGCATCTCATGAGCTGAATTATAGTAAAGTCACGGAATTGTGAAAAAAAATTTTTTAGGAAAGATTACTAAACAAATATAGAGTTGAAAATTAAATATAACGAACTTGTTATATTTGGTCATGAAAAAAGAAAAAAAATGTGATGTCGGTACAGTGGAATAAACACCACAAGGAAATGCTGCTTTCAGAGATTTCCGGATTTTCTTACTTGTGACCCTTAAATGCGGCCCACTTTCTAGGGAAAATACTTCTTGAAGGTCATATACGCAGTTACAATGAGTTTTGGTCGTTAGACCATCCATCCACAGACGCTATGGCTTTCATATCTATCGGAGTGAGTGCTTAGAAGTTTTTCTCTCTGGTGACACGTAAATAAGATCAATTCTCTAAATCATTTCTAATCCTTATAGGCATTGTCAAAACAACAGAAGGGGATCGAGTTTGCGAGGCTTGGTGCCAGAAGCCGAGGCTTCTGTAACTAATTTTGATACCTTGCAACTCGAAAAGATGGTAAACTCGAATCTACCATCCAACAGCCGCTACCTGCTTTGGTAGATGAGCTACAGAACCATACCTTGATGAGGAGGGAAGATCGCCAGCACCCACACTCTTATGTTGGCAAACAGTGCACCTCGTGGAAGATTTGTACGTTACCTTACCCTCAATTCCTATACTATTCCTCATATCTCCCAGTTCTCGACCGGACCATCGTCGGTGGCTTGCTGGTCTTCCATCATTGGAATGTCGTCCGACACAATGCACATGATCCTTTTCAAGATCGATCTATTGCGCCGGTCCAAGATGGTACTCAAGCTTTCGCTATCGTACACCAGTTTGCTTCTTTCTTCCGCGGTCCTGGTACAAGACAGCACGAAGTGGAGGCAATCCCCCCCACATTGCACGAGCGACATAGCTCACTCATTGGATACCCTCGTTTACGAAGATATTCCGGTACACGTCCGAGTCCAGTCGCTATGTGGGCTATGATAGCATTTCCGAAAGCTCTTTTTTCGGACTCTGTTTCAAAGAATCTGAAGGTCTAGCGACCAACATCTTCACATTCAGCTGCCATACACGCAGTGCTTCTTTTAAACAACAATCCCATCATTTAAATCATAGTCCACCAACCAACTTGTCTAGTAGTCAGCGTGCCTGACTACGGATAAGGAGGTCCTGGGTTCGAATCCCGGTTCGGGCATGGATGTACTATCTCTCTCTATCTATCCTGTCTTTGTCCTTTCTTTGTATGAATGGGGTGTGAATGGTTGCCTACCCTATAAACGGGTCCCTATGGCATGTGCGTAGAGCAAAGTCGTACCTTCATGGTGCTCTGATTAAAACGAAAGACGCTCCCAATTGACTGAATTCGCATAGCATAGCGAGCTTGGCTTGTCCAAGTGTCATTAGTAAACAACAATAACAAATCAAAGTCCTGGGAAGACAAAAAACAGCAACCAGGAAGTGTGCAAAAATAGCCGTCAATAAATTTTACGCCATTTTCACTATTGCTCATATCATTATTGTCTTTATTGGTTTTTTTTATTGTAGTTGCTGTAAAAATGAACCGTTGAAAACGCTCAGCACTTCAGAATTTGCTTAGCTATTAACAAAAGCAAAATAATTACCTCTACAATTTACGATCCAGTGTAAATAAAGCTTTATTTTATAAACACTTCGCCATCAATTGTACTTAACACAACACCCTCATCCGCACGCGAGAGGGACATCAGAGTGACCATTCACGTCACGAAAGGGGTCATCTAAGATGCCCGAGGACAGCACTCCACTCCCAGAAGCTTTTATGAATGGGAATTGCCACTGCCGAGAAAAGCTTCCGACGGCCGCGGGCGATCCTCAGCCAGCGCCGCGTTGCGTGAGTCTGCAATCACCGGCTGCTCACCCCCCTTTCAAAACACACCCTTCAAGCCCTGCGAAGTCAAGTGGCTCCTCCTGTACTTCGCCGGACGGATGCCCTTGCTTGCTGGAGGGGATGGTTGGCTTTCCACCGCCAGGGATTTCTTCCGTCTGGAAAATATCACCAAGATTTTCATATTTTTAAGATTATCAAGCAAATGCGAATATTTAATCTTACATAATTTTTTGGAATTTGAGCGTATGTGCAAAAAAAAAAAATCGTAAATTATCGCAAATCATAACCAAAACTCAAATCGTAAAAAATTTGTAAATTCAAACTTTTTGAAATAATTTTTTGTAAAAGTATATATAGTGAAATAAAAAAAATCAGTTAATAAATATTAAATAATGAACTCCTAACTGCTCAATCATTGTGTCGTCAAAATTAATTAATGAAAATATTTTTATGGGTAAATTTTGCTGTATATATGTATTTGGTTTAATTTTTCCCTGCCAAAATCATGATTTTGAACGGAACACAATTTATGAAATTTCAAGTGAAAAAAATGTGTTACTGATTATTGGCAACAATAACCAGAGACGAAATGATGTCCCCGAAGGAAATAAAAATTGTTCTTATAGTGTGCCTTCTTATTGATAGAGGATATTGAAATAAATCATTTTCAAAGCAAACAGACATTTTTTTCCAATAATAAATATTTTGAAATGAATTTAACTTAATGTGAACCCTAAGTTTACTAGAATCAAAAGTAAATTCGATTTCAAAAAATTCCACTCATTTTTTGAACATTTTTTGAAATACTTGTATTTTTAAAAAATATACTCCTTCAAAAATCAGAAAACCTATTTACAATTTTAAAAAATATCTTGAAATTGATAATTTTTTTAAAACAGTTTTAAAGATTTATTTTTTTCTTCTCCCATTTTTTTTTACCTAAATTTCAAAACACCTCATATAGCTAAAAAGGGTAAAAGAAGCATATATATACGGCTAGAGAAAAGTAGGACACTAGGTTTTTTTTTTTCAAATAAGAGAAGAACCTTGAATTTTTATAAAATAATTTTACAGTATTTTTAAAAACTTATTTACAATCACAGATAACTATATATGTAATATGAAAAAAAATCTACTCGCTTATTATAATTCAAAATTAATTTCATTCATATCATACTGTGTGAAAAAAGTAAAAGGACAGTTCTAAATAATGAAAGTAAAAGTCTTGTTGATTAGGAATTCTTCTGTCATTTACTTTAACTACTTCAAAGACTCTGCCATTAAATCATATAGGTCATGAATTTTGGTTTGACAAAAATTGTCCAAAATACAATTCAAAGCTTCTCGAAGTTCGACCAAAGATTCATATTGTTTGCCTCTGGTGCCGAACAATTACTGACCATCATATATTTTAAACAGTACTGAGGTCTGTACTTATGACAGGCTATGGCGAAACCCGTACATTATTTGTTTCAAACCAATTTTTAACTCCATTGACCGTGTTTGATGCTCCACATCGCTGAAATTCTCAATTTTCTTCGCCAGCTCAATGACATAGGGAAGAAGCCCTGAATTTAAAATTTGAATGTAGTCTGTATGTTTCTGTCTTTCATCCGGAAGCACTAGATTGGTTCTCCCAAAGTATTCAACTGATATCCAAACCATTAAACTGCCTCCTCCTATCTGTCAGGTAAAATAAGTTTCTTCTTGTGTACCCAGACAACGCCAATAAAATTGACAACCGTCTGGGCCATCTATAAATTGAATTTTTTTCAACAGAAATAGTAACTGAAGTCCATTCGGATTTCCAAGACATGCGTTCTCTGACCCACAGTAGCCGTTGCTCAATGGGCCTTTCGTTCCATTGAGGACTTCTTTTCTTGAATATGAACGTATCCGATTTTTTTATGTAGCTGTAAAGTGTTCTTCTGGTTACATGTGTGATTACAACTTGGTCTTATGCTTTTTCAATGCTTCCACGCGTTTTTTTAAGTTCTTTAAGGAATTTTACTGGATTACGTAGAGTCAATTTTTTAAGTCTGCCAATCTTTGCTTTCCTCTGACTCCTTAGATTTTTCCAGAAGTTAGAAACAGCGTTTGGACTGATGTGTAGATGCTTAGAAATTTCTCTTTGACTTTTGCCCACATCTGTATATATGCCACCATTTGGCCTTTTTGAAATTCACTTAAAGGTTTCCCTCTAAGTATTTTAACTGTACAAAAATTGTGTGTGAGGATTTTTTTTCAACAAAATATGTCTTTTGAAAGAAAGACAGTTTAAAAAAAACAATGTTTTCAACATCTTAAACTGCCACAGATTCCAAAATGAGAATATTTTTGCAGGTGTCTTTCTATTTTTTTTTACAAGCCAAAAAATGTCAAGTACTATTTTATAATATTTTCTAAGCCTTTAATAAAAATCATTCACTGAAAACAAAAGAAAATTTTTTTTAATAAATTATAAAAAAGAAAATTTACATTAACTGTGATAAAATTTAAAGCATAATTTATAAAATGCGACTGTCCATCTACTTTTTTACAGCAGTAGATATATATATATATATAATATATATATATATATATATATATATATATATATAAATATATATATATATATATATATATATATATATATATATATATATATATATATATATATATATATATATATATATATGTGTGTGTGTGTGTGTGTGTGTGTGTATATATTAGAAAACTACTAAAAATAACTATTACTATGGTAAAAATAAAAATAATTTCATTGAAGTAAAAAAAACTTATTTTTAAAGGACTAAATAAATTTGATTTTTTTGTACTATATGAATTGACTATTTTTAATTAATTATAACCATAAACAGTTTTTTGGTGGAAGCACCGTATTTATTATTTCCACCCTTCCACAATAAGTGAATTGCATTCATCAAGAGAACATATAATTAATTAAAATACTAAACTGTAAAACATTTACTGAAGTGCCACAAGAAATATTCGTAAAAATATTCTTCAATTAATCATAATTCAGAAGTACTTTTATATTTATAAGAAATAGAAAAAATCCCTAAAGATATATTTATCAGAAATTTTTATATTCCAGTTCTGATTCTTAGTTTAAACAAATATTTGCAATAACAAACATTTAACATTCCAAGCTATTAAAATAGTTAAATAAATTAATCAGAAGAATTAAACGATCATAATCAAAATTGTTAATTAAACATTGTTATAAAAAGTGTTACTTAAATAGTATAATTCTCTTCGCACAGAATTATTTCAGGAAAATTTTCATAAGGGAAATTTTATAAGAAATATTCATAAGGAAAATTTTCGGAAGAAGTGATTAAAATTATTAAATAAATCAAAATTTATAGCTGGAAAAATTATCCTTAATAAATGTTACGCAAAAAAGAACATGATTTTCTATTCAAAATTAAGTTCTTTTAGAAAGTTTGAAATAGATGTTCGTATTATAAAATTCTTTGTTCTAAAGATAAGTTTGTTATAAAAAATCTGAAATAAATTAGATATTTTTTTAAAAAATATTCTAAATTAAAATTGTTAAATAAGTTAAACAGAAGAATTAAATAATTATTTAAAAAAAACTGTTATTTAATAATTCTTGTAAAAACTGTTTTAAAATGTTTTAAGTAATATTTCTTTAAAAAAAAAACTTTTTAATGATTCTTTATTCAAAAAATTATTTCGTTTTAGAAAATCTGAATGTTTATCAAAAATTCCATAATTCTCATTTAAAAAAATAAGTCTTTAGGAACCTATCAGTTCCAATGTGTAAAATTTGTTACTTAGAAAAGAAAATGATTCAATGGAAGTTCTCGAAAGATTAGCCAAGCGTGTTTGGCATCAAATAAAAATTAAAGTAACTCTTCCTGAACACACCTTTTACAGGTATCGGCATGTAGAACTAAAGTAAGAAAACCAAAAATAAAAATCGTAGTTCCTAAATGCATTCATTTGGTTTTCGCGTTATCTTTCAATTTATTTATAAAGTCAGATTATTGTTCTGTCTACATTTTTTCTCGCTTCCCCCTTTTTCTCACATCCGTTGCCATCGGCGACATCTAAATTCAAAGAGATAAATACGGAGATATAGAAAAAAAGTGTGGAGAGGACTTCCTTTCTCTTGAAATCGTCTGCGTGACTGGATTCATCAATGGATGGAAATGAAGTGAAGTGCTGCCAGATAAGGCTACTGTTCTGGGCACAGAATTTAATGCCTAAAAAAAAGGTGTACACCGGAACTGTTCGAGTTGTTTGGAGTTCGACGTTCGATCTACATTAAATATTTGAATGGAATTCGATGGCCGAATTTTTCTGCGAAATAATGTAAACCTAAAATTTAACTGATTTAGTGTTAATTAAGGCAAGTTATATGCACAATATTTAAATAAAAATATAAATAAAATCCTTATTTGCTTAGCCGCAAAATTTTGTACGGGATTGAATTGAGAAATGTATCACGGGAAAGATTGAAACGCTTATATCAGGATGTCAAACTCTAGTTACCTTAAAATTTATTTTTTATTTTGAAATTTTGATGATACAATTTGTAGTTAATTTAGAAAACCACTTTGAACTTCCTGCAAAATTACTCTGCTCTTTTTAAACTTGTCATCTATATGTTGCTACTGGGATCCGAGAAAAAGTATTTAAGACAACATATATACCGAGTTGTATCTGAATTCTTACTATGTATTTTTTTTATTTAAACAGAAAAAACAATATTTACTATATTTTTTCGATTTTTGGAAAAATAATACTTTCGATTTTTTCATTGAATGCGTTTAGGGATTTCCCAATATGTTAACCAACGGGAATGTCTTGAAATGTGGATAAAAAAGAGTACATATTTCTGCATTTAGTAATTTCTTAGCTAAAAAGTGTTTTCTGCCACTCTATTACTCTTCCAATTTGCTTTTTCACCTAATCTAATCATTATACTCCATTTCGTGGTCCGCCGAGCTGGCAGCCGAATAGTTAGCGCTCTTGCCTTCGGTTCAACAGTTCGTGGGTTTGAATCCCACCTTCGGCATGGATGTTTGTAGTGGTTCGGAATCCACTTAAAACTGTAGGTCCCGGTCTAATTAGCCCTTGTGTGCAAAAAATGACCGTTGAGCGACAAACAAACCAACCATTTCGTGATCCAAACATCACTTTGAGCTGTTGCAAATTCAACTATTTTGTAATCTAAACACTTATGTGCATTAAACGGTAGAACTTCATGTTAAAATATTCGTAAAGTTTAATGTATATCCACTGATGGGGTGTGGAAGTTTGGAGAGGATGTAGGCTTAATTAAACATTTGAGGTGGGTGTTACTAATTATTTAGATTCGGCGAAATAAGTTACTGGAAAAATAAAATCGGATTATTGATTTACATTGCAGTACCGTACGGTCAGTAATAAATAAATAATACTATAGGATCAAAAATTTCTTTTTATGACGCATTTTGTGATTGCTAATGTAAACAAAACTCAAATAAAAAAATCAAAATTAAAGAACTACTCAAATCCTATAAACGTAAAATAGAAACATAGCAACTATTTCATGCCTAAGTTTGGGTGAAAGAAAAAACATTATGCATAATTCTAATCATTAACCCAGTTTTCTTTGTATTGTATACTTAAAGTGAAAATTTCTCTAAATTTGCTAATTTTATAAATTTGCTTTAATGACACTTTTAAATTTTACTTTGGTAAATTTTCCGATTCAAAATGCTCCAAGGCAATCTCGTGGATATGAATCTAGTCACTTTGAGTTCAAATTCAGCATTCAAAGCATATCTTATTTGTAAGGCTAAGAACAGTCAAAAATATTAAAACTGCAGAAATCTAATGCTTAAAATAAAACAAAAAGGGAAAATAATTATTATTGATTCTTATGATATTATTGGAACAGGAACTAATGAGCTTCCATTTGAACTAAATCATACACAAATAAATCTTCACTTATTTACAGTATAAGCACAAATACAACGTTTCGCAAAGTTTACGGTATAATGATTAAAATAATAGCAAAATTCCCTGTAAAAAAATTAAAAAGTAAAAGAAAGTAAAATTTTTATGGCTCAACCTCTGCAATAATTTTAATAAAATGTCCTGTAAAATTTAAAAATCGTGGTCTGTACCTTTTTTAAATTTTACAATATAATGTAATTAAAATGTGTGGTAAAAGTTATAGTATAAAGATCTGTGTAAAATTTATAATTAAGAAAGAACCTCGTAAAATTACAGCAAAAAGTAATGTAAGGATTACTGCGAAATTTTCTATGCGAAATTGCCATTAAAAAAACTGTAAAAATAGCAGTAAAACGTTGTCTAGAAATTTCAGCAGGATACCCCGTCAGAAGTTTTTGCAACAGAAAGAAAGTGTACTGCCGCCATATTTCCTAATAGCTTTTGCAGTCAAAATTACAGTGTATATTTTACAGTGTAGACCAGAGTAAGTCTTGTCTTTTTTATTAACCATAAAGTGGTTGTTTCATTCCAGGGCACAGGTGCCGTATAATCCATGCGCCAAATTCTGAGATGGGTGATGTTTTGGCGGATTTTCTTATGTATCTGGCAACATTATTTTTGTTACGTCATACATATGGAGACCTATAAGAATTATGCAGAAAATTCTATTTTGGTAACCCTAGTATTTACGTCATTGCGTACGTCACGATACGTTATCTTGGCAACATTTCTTCATCGCCAAAAAATTCAGAATTTGGAATCATGGATTGATTATACGGCACCTGTGCCCATTCCAGATGAGATCATCCACTCCGTCATCGGTCAGCTTATCGTGAATATAATATTTTTGAATTTTTTATACGAAATTATTTACATTATATTATTTTTATTTGAATATAATATTTAATTTATATCGATATTATTTAGTTTTGCATAGAAAATTATTTATATTATATTATTTAATATTTTGTTGGGAATTTAATAATATTTAATTGAATATCGGGGTTATTATGTCATTTAATTTTATATAGTGTAAATAATATTATTCCATTTCATATGGGGAACATTATATTATTTTAAATCGGGTGTATGATATTATATATTTAAATTTTTGCAAGATCATCATTTCTTACAATGAATCTTTTAGAAATCTGAAAATTGAGATCTGTAATTTCGGAAATTTCATTTCAGTTAAAACTATTTAATATTGTTGAAGGTTTTCTTCCGTTTTATTTTTATTTCTATAAATATTCGAAAGCGTGGAACAAATAGGGCTCATTTTATTACAAAAAAACAACTTCAGTTTTATCCTTTTTAAACATTCGCATTCTTTTCATTTTACATTTTCGAACTGAACAACGGAAGTTGGATGCCACTGCTGTCAGCCTTCACGCGGTGACTGCTTCGGAGTTTTCCAAGTTTTTCTTTGTAAACAATTCTATTTTCTATGAAATGAGAAGTATTCAGTATTCTCATGAATCACTGGCCATTTCTATGGGAATTCCTCTGGGAAGGGGAAACACTTTGGATATTCAAAATGTCTTATAATCCTCCTGCTACAAGTTATTCAATGAACACTGCCCAAGATAAATATATGAATAAAATAAAAAAATAGACTATTGATGCTTTTTTCATCCTTATATAAGAGTTTCTTATAATTTTTAATACTTCGAAACTAAAAAAGGATTCCAAAATTATACCAAGGAGAGTTCGAAGCACGTGCAGCAGAATGGTTAGCGCTTCGGTTCAACAGTTCGTGGGTTCGAATCCCACCTTGGGCATGGATGTTTTTAGTCGTTCGGAATCCACTCAAAGCCGTAGATTCCGGTCTAATTAGCCCTCGTGTGCTAAAATGACCGTTGAGCGACAAAGAAACCAAACCAAACCGAAACGCATGCAATATTTATACAGCCCCTCCGAAAAGACAGGCATCGGGGCAAGTGGTACAGAAACGAAGCAAAAGCATCTCCGGCGCTCGCAAACTAATGGAAGCTTTTACACTTAGATGAATAGGACAGAGCAAAACGCCCCCTTTCTAAATAAACGCGAAACAGGGCAGGATGAAAAGGGCGGTAATAACAGCACCAGAGGAAGAAGGAATTCTGAAAAGGAAAAGAGAGAATGGATGGAGTATTACCGCGCGCATCTCCCTTATGCAAGAACCCTCGCGAGCGATGAATAAAAACGAAATTTTTCGGGAATATCCTCGACGTCCACCCCCTTCCCCAGACACGCCACCCCCCTTTTCGAACATTTTCTGACTCCGGGGCACATTGGAAAGCGTGAGGCGTGCATAATAATGGCGAAGTAGTATTTTGCCCCGTGTTCGTGCCTTTTTCCAGCGTATTTTACGCAGGTTTGATTTCTTTCGAGTTGTTTTTACACGGAAGCACATTTCGGCCCTCCCCCTCCACCCACTTCTTTCGCATCACCCCCGAAGGGCTATTTATTTATTTATGTATGCATCGTGTTCTTTCTTATGCTCAGATAGCCCTGGATCCAAAGATCGGGTGAAATGTATGAAAAAAAAAGTGGAGCCAGTGAAAAACCTTTTGCTGAAATATAGTTTATTTTTCTTAAATCCAGCTCTTACCGAGTTTTTTTACCATTTATGCTGGTTATTAAGGGAGAAAAACACCATTAGAAATCGCATGGGAGAGTTCGTTTCAGACGAACGTGTGAGTATGGAAGCAAACGATTCTTTTGGATTTATTTTCCAAAATAAATTTTTATTCATTTTACTTTTCGAGTAACACAAAACGCATTAAGGCAAGATTTTTTTTTTTAATTTTGTTACTGTTAAGGGATAATACAGTATTGAGCCTATTATAATACACACCTTGACCGCACTCATACCAATGCAAGGGACGAAGGATTTTAATAATTGTTTAATCACGTTTTGGAATCCCCATCATTAAAATTTTCATAATTTTGCATTACGATTTAGAAGTGAAGTCAATTCTTAATCAGGAATCCTCTCAATACATATTGTTATTTCCACGCTGGCAGTTAAAGGGCTCTGGTATACCTTTTTACAGATCATGGACTCGATTCCCACATCGGGTGCTTAAGTTTTCTTTATTGAATGGGCACTTCCATTAAGATAACTGTCAATTAATCTTTATATACTTTTTATTTAATTAGTTTAACCCATTCAAAAATGACAGCAATATTAGTACGAGAGGGTCGGTGGCCTCTCCGATGAAATAAGCGCGATCAACCCCAGTAGAAAGAAGGATCAACATTAGTGTGAGTTGCTGTAAGAAATTGAGAACATGAAAAGAATGTTGTTGTTTACTAGTGACACTTGGATAAGCCAAGCTCGCTATGCTATGCGAATTCAGTCAATTGGGAGCGTCTAATCAGAGCACCATGAAGGTGAAAGTACGACTTTGCTCTACACACGTGCAATAGGGACCCGTTTATAGGGTAGGCAACCAATTACACCTCATTCATACAAGGAAAGGACAAAGACAGGATAGATAGAGAGAGAGAGAAAGTACATCCAGGCCCGAACCGGGACTCGAACACAGGACCTCCTTATCCGCAGTCAGGCACGCTGACCACTAGACAAGTTGGTCGGCACGATAGTGAAGTAATGCCCTATATGATGATTGAATAATAAAAATTTGCTATCAATATATATATATATATATATATATATATATATATATATATATATATTTCATATTTCCGTTCTTTTTATCATTATTTTAAATGTTCGTCTTTATATATTAAATAACAGAAATTCGGTTAAAATAAAGATTTCATATTTTTTCACTAATGCATATTTCTAAAAAAAATTTTTCTAAAAATATCTAATGTTACATCTCTTAATCTCCCACCAGGACAAGGAAACTGATTGGTACAATTCTGCAATCAAATAAATACGTGATATTAAATTGAAATATGTAGAGTTATAAATTTGAAGGAATATATTGTACCTATTTGTGATTAAAAACGAGCATTTCTTAGTGTCACATTGTATTGCTTTCCAAGGGGTGTGCTTGTTTTTAAATGCGTGAAACCAATGTCTGTTCACAGAAATAGGTACATAAGAAACCCTATTGTTCATGTTACCTCAATCAATGCTTCAAACTATTGCAAAGAAATTCTCTGCCGATCGAGATTTTTGTCAAACTTTTTTATGAAAAATAAAATTTTATGATTACAATTGCAAAGTTTGGTTAGACTTTCTTTTCACATCATTAATAGAGTTGTGAAAACTATTACGAAGTTTAGCAATGGATGGTTTGACGTATGTAAAGGATCCCATTTGACATCCATTTTAACGAAGTTGAGAATAAGATATAATAGAAATGGATATAAATATTCCACACTCTGTTAATGTTATCGCAGAAGTTCTCGTAACTTTTGATTGCATCACATATTTTGATTGAGTGAATTTTCTCTAACGCATATTAGATTTTTTTGAAACTTAAATTATTGCTATTGGGATATGAAGGCTTAAATTTATCACATCGTAAGTAAACTGAAAACATGTAGCCACTACATTTTTTTCAACGAGACATTCACACTAACCAGCAGGGCTGTGGTAGCCTAGTGGTTAGGGTATCGGCCTTCCATCCGGAAGGACGGGGTTCGATTCCCAATGTCGCCTGAGACCCACCGAGTACATGCGATATACGTGCTCATTAAATCTGTGGAATCGAAAGTCCTGTGGTCGGTCGTTGAGCAGTTACCGTGGGTGCAATGGTCTGGAGAAAATTTTTTCCCCTTCAGATCAATGTCAAAATTGAGGAAGGGGATTCTCTGATGGTGCCATCTATTGGAGGATTTAAAAAAGAGCAAAGACGTACTTTCACCTTCATGGTGCTCTGATTAAAACGAAAGACGTGGTAGCCTAGTGGCTATTGACTTAAATTCGCATTGCCAAGCATAGCGAGCTTGGCTTGTCCAAGAGTCATAAGTAATAACAACACTAACCAGTTGTTATTCAAGACTACAAAGTTACACTGCGTTAGTCTGGTGCCAAAAGTCATTGCTTTATAATTCAGAAGGCATTGTGTTCAATACCTGACAAATATGGGAATCATCACGTAAAGAAAGCATAAGCACAGTTCCATAGAATCCTTTGCTCATCTGCTGATGGGGATGGTTGGAAAATGAGAGTATCAGTTCAAGTGTCGATCTTGAATTAACCATCCCCTTGACCGTGGTCCAAAATGACGAGGTGGTTACTGAGGACATCAACTCCCGCCGACAGAAGTAAGCACCCAGAAACATACTGCAACTCCCTAATATTATATAGAATGGAGAAGCGTTTGTTGTTGTTGTTGTCGTGTACCATCTAGGCTGGCAATATGGGGTGCGCTGCTCCACTTTTTCAACTGAACCCTATTTTGGTGTGGAGTCCGACTTCTTCTGTACACACATGGCATAGGGACCCGTTTATAGGGTAGGCAACCATTCACACCTCATTCATACAAGGAAAGGACAAAGACAGGATAGATGGAGAGAGAAGTACATCCATGCCCGAACTGGGATTCGAACACAGGACCTCCCTACAGGTAGTCAGGAACTTTGACCACTAGACAGGGCGGGCGGCTGGAGAAGCGTTTGATTCTCATATTTAAAAGTTCTTACTTCCAGTTTCTCTGACTGGAAGTAAAAACATTCATGTTCTTATTTCATACCCTGCTACGTTAAGCAACAATCTGATAAGTTAGACTCAGGCCTTCGGTTCAACAGCTCATAGGTTGGGTTCCCACCAAAGGCGAGTTATCTGTAATGGTTTGGAATACATTTTAAACTACGTGTTCCGAATTAATTAATTTTTGGGTGCAATTAGGTTTCGTATTACCTTTTAAAAACACAAGTTAAAATCTAATTAATCAATATGATATTAAAAAAGTGATAATGAAAACGAAACAAATTTTTACTTTGTAGTAAGCGGAAACTATCAGGATTTACTGCCACTTCATTTTTTGATTATTTTAGAAAAAAAAATTTATCAATTAGACTTCTATGACTTTTATCGTATATTTAGAAGGCTTATTTTTATAGGAAGAAACATTACTTGCTATTAAAAAATTTTAATACTTTTTAAGACACATTAACCGTACTGCACCAGCAAAAAATCCCTTCATCAATATACATACATACATACATATATATATATATATATATATATATATATATATATATATATATATATATATATATATATATATATATATATATATATATATATATATATATATATATATATATATATATATATATATATATATATATATATGAAGCCCGGTGGCATAGTGGCAGCGTTTCACGCTCCCATGACACAGGTCCGAGGTTCGATCCTCTGGCTGGGTTGACTCAGCCATTTCATCTCTTCAGTGGGTCGATTCACTGAGTACCAAGCATGCTTTGGAACTAAACACTGGGGGTCTCACGTTAGGCTAACCACCTAACTGGGACATATGCTTCGCACCCCAGGGCTCTCGGTCATGAAAACAGTTGGGCACTGTAGGCCTTGGCCCACATGGGCTGTCGTGCCATGGACTTTAGTTTATATATATATATATATATATATATATATATATATATATATATATATATATATATATATATATATATATATATATATATATATATATGTGTGTGTGTGTGTATGTATGTATGTATGTATGTATATACATATATATATATGATATCTATGTATGTATATTTAGATATGATATATAAATTATTATATACTTAATTAAATTGGATTTTATTTATCTATGGAATAAGAAGATTCTGTTTATTTATTTTGAGCTATGCTATTGTATTATTCTTCGAAGAAAACTCGTGGCGGAAGATGCTTCATCCGTCCCTCCAACTTCGAAAAGAAGTTCTTTTTTTATTTTGATACCAAGTATTGGACAATCATAAATTTCAAATTGTCATAGGCATTTCGATTTAACTACATAAATCCTCTTCTGGAAGTAAATAACGGGGCGCATTCGTGAAAAACTTTCAAGCACCCGCCTTGACAAAAACAGCAGAGCAACTTACTTCTATCGTTTCTCAATTGTGGCTGGGATTGAGCTCGGAAGCTTCCACATTGAAGAGTGCGACTAGATCATGGTAAGCCCATTTAAATAAGTTTGAAAGTTTTCTGCTTATTCAAAAGTAATTTCTTATATTGGAGGATTCAGTTTAAAATTAACACGAGTTTTTGTTATAATATCCTCAAAAATAAGGCTTTCAGATTTCAGAAATAATAATATATATTGACAAAAACTTATATAAAAAAATGTTCAAATTCTTTATTAATTTCTTATTTATACTCATTGACCAATGTGTAGCTTTAGTAAGATGTATAAACATTAACACTACAGAAAATGGTTTTCTGTAATATTTGTGTCCTTATTGTATTTAAATAAATTTGTTGCCTTCATAACAAAAAATAAAATTTGGAATTATTTAAATAAACAATATTTATTTCATCATCATCTGAACTGTGAAATGGGGTAATAAAACTATACTCTGTATGTACTTATGAATGATCAAACATTTGTGTGAATCCTTTTATTTACACACAGATCTTTATCTAAGATGATCTTTTTCTAATCTTTTTCTTCTTAGAATCTTACCACGAAATTATTTTCTTAATTAATTTATCATCTCGCTCTGTTAACTATAAAACCGCCTCTTGATCCATCAAATGAAAAAAAATTAAGATGCATATCATTTTACTCTTCCGTTTCAAGAAAAAAAATGGCGACGCTGAATGAAATTGTTACAAATAAGACATCTAACTGCAACCGCCTCATCCATCATTCGATTTAGATTCGCTTCTCGGTTCGCGAACCAGTTATTATTTCTCGAAACTGCAAGTGCGTGAAAAATATTTAATACGCATCGCAGATTTAAGCTGTTATTAACTTTCGTGTTTTTTGTTATCCTTATCTACGAGCGGTCACTGCTAAGAAAGATTCTTCGGAAAAATTCATAATACCATGTAAAAGTTTACAGCTTTCGATGTTTTTGGTAAAAAAAATAGAATGTTCACAGTTTTTTGGATGTGTTTATTAAGACTCGCGCAGACGATATGAAAGGTTTGCGCAAACGATAGCAATTCGTACTTGGAAATAGCAACGAAAAATACACAAACAAGGGACAAATAAAGCATAGTTTTTCAGAAAAGTTTTTTTGAAGAAATTATGACGGGATATTTTTTATTGAACATCAATTTTGTCTTCAATGTATTGCTAAAAATAATAACAATTATTGATTATAACACCTTGTTTGTAGTTTCTTTTAATATCCTAGCGAGGATGTGTTTTTTGTTTTGTGAAAATCATATTAAAGTCTTTAATTTTTTTAAATGGTTGTTTTGTGTTTGATAAAGATATTGATGCGTTAAAATATTAGAAAAGATATAGGTAAACAAAATTGCGCTTCAAAAATAAAACTTGATGGAAAATGGAAAATGTTTTTGTAATTCAGAACTTGTCACGGTTACGGTTTTATTTAGATATTTGATTCTTGTAAAACAAAAAAAGTATAAATTAAAACTCTTGCAAGAGAATGAATTACTAGATTTGTAAAGATGCGCATTTACACAAGTCTCTGGAAAGCAAAAGATTATTTACATTTTTCAGGAAATATTTTGTGTCTGAAAATAAATTTTCTACATTTCTCTACAATAAAGGACAGTTAAAAATTAGTGATTGTTTAAAAAAGTACAAAATATATTTGAAGAGTACATATGCTTTAATTTTTATAATCTAAAGTATATTTTGAAAATTGTGAAATGATGCCCGATTTCAATACGGCCATTTTAGATATTAATGGAGACTTCTGATTTCGAACATGGCTTATTGATGATTAGCGTTTAATATACATATTATAATGCTTGGCATTACAAAAATTTTATAAATTTTATGTACATTATAAACACTTCCGCATTTTATATTATTGAAAATTAATTGTTGTTTTCAAACATTTTGAAAAAGTAATTACCCTTGTAAAAGTCCATGAATATAAGAATCAATCAGTACAGTACCAAAAGGTTTTGCTAAACATACACTAATTTCTCCTTATTATGAAATCTGCATATAAAGGATTTTTTTCTGTATAAGAAATTTTGTAAGCGGAACTCAAATTGTATATTGAATTTTACCTTACAATGAAATTTTGTTATCAAACCAAATATTACTATTTGTATAAAATCGTAAAAGTAGAAATTTCCCATCCACGATTAGAGTATCATTTTTTTCTTGGAGCTATATTGAAGTTAACATATTTGAAGAAAGCTCAGTGACAGAGATTTACGAATTTATGAACACATCTTTAATTTAACACACATTTTGCTGTTTCTAATGCACATTTCATTGATTTTTATATAACATTCCTTTTTCGTCTGTGTGCAAGAGAAGATGAAATACATTTTTTAATAATTTTTTTTAAAATTTAATCTGTTCATCATTAATAACTAAAAAAAGGGATAATTTTTCCAGGGGTTACTAAAGTATACGTAAATTTCAGCAATTATTTATGAACATTCGATTACTTACGAATAATTTCTGGAATTATTTACGAACATTTGGTTATTTACAAATAATTTCTGTAATTATTTATGAACAAACTAATTTACGAAGATTCATAAATTAAGAAATCATTATTTGATTATTTCATAGATTTTAAAACAACATTCATTTTTTTATTTGAGAACTATCGAGAAGTATCTGTTGTATATGAATTAGTTAATTTCTATTTTAATCCTTTCTTAAACAACATTTTGGAAGCATGGAGCTAGGTTTCTAAAAATTACTGAAACGATTTGAATCTCCTGTTTACGAACATTCGTGAATTAACGAAATATTGACCGTGATTCTCATGCGTGAATTAAAGAAGTGAAAATACATCTAGTTTTTTCAACTTCATTTTATAAATAAATTCATTCGTAAATCAATAGTTTGAGAAGAAAGTGCTATATTTCTGGGAATAATTATAAAGACGCACTTTTTTACAAATTTACAAATCTTCCAAATTACGTCAAAATTTAAATCATAATTTTTTCTTATTTTACGAATTAAATTTCTTTTATAGTTGAATAAAAATTAAAATACATTTTATCAACTAACTGGATGGATTAAACAGGGTAAGAAAATGAGACTCATCTAAAATCAGTCAAGATCAAAAATTAGTTAAATTACATTTGTGTGTGAAATTTCTCTTAAAAATTTTTAATTTCATAACATAAAAATAGCATTTACTCAAATAAAATAAATGATACTGTAATCAATAATATCTTAGAAAATATTCCAATTAAAAAGAAAGCATAAATTTCTTGAACATCTGAAATTTGTGCTCCTAAAATTAAATCTTATCCAAACTGTTTTTTTTTTTTTTTTTTTTAATTTTTTATTGAAGTAACGGAAAAACTAATATCATTTACGAAGGTTAAAAGAACCAAAACTAAAAGCTGTTACACGAATAAAAAGAAATGAAAATTATCATTTTGTACTACATTAATTTCGTTAAATGCAATGTACATAAAATTGTTGAATATATGGAAAACACATACAGTATTGTATATTTTATTTCTATGTTTCTCTTTTACTAAATTCCGATTTAACTAATTAATTTCGAAGCTATGATCAGTTTCAAAACTAGGATTACTGTATCAGGTTCACAGTATAGACAGTGGAACAAGTCAAAACTGTGTGTCACAGTATCGAAAGTGAAACAAGTCAAGACTGTGTATCAAGTTCACAGTATCGAGATTGAAACAAGTCAAAACTGTGTATCAGGTTCACAGTATCGAGAGTGTAACAAGTCAAGACTGTGTGTCAAGCTCACAGTATCGAAAGTGGAACAAGTCAAAATTATGCGTCAAGTTCACAGTATCGAGAGTGTAACAAGTCAAGACTGTGTGTCAAGTTCACAGTATCGAAAGTGGAACAAGTCAAAACTGTGTGTCAAGTTCACAGTATCGAGAGTGTAACAAGTCAAGTCTGTGTGTCAAGCTCACAGTATCGAAAGTTGAACAAGTCAAAATTATGTGTCAAGTTCACAGTATCGAGAGTGTAACAAGTCAAGACTGCGTGTCAAGTTCACAGTATCGAAAGTGTAACAAGTCAAAACTGTGTGTCAAGTTCACAGTATCGAGAGTGTAACAAGTCAAGACTGCGTGTCAAGTTCACAGTATCGAAAGTGGAACAAGTCAAAACTGTATATTAAGTTCACAGTATCGAGAGTAGAACAAATGAAATTTCATTGGTTTGAAATGTTTTAAAAATTAGAAGTTTAAGAATTTAGAATCGGGTTGAAAACGCATTTTCCTTCATTCTTTTTTTTAATTGAAAAAATTTTAATTAAAATCTAACATTACTTCACTCACCCTTTGACAATTTTTAAAGTTATTTTTTCCAAGAAATGTAAATTAACATAGCTCATTATAATTATTAATTAACTTATTATTATATTAATTATTAATTAACTTATTGTATTACTCATTAACTAACGTAGTTTAAAGTATAATATATGTTAGGATTAAGCACTTTGTAAATTTATAAATTGTTTTTCTAATATTCAATAGCGGCTGGGATCAGAGCCAGAGCTTTCTACTTCCAAGACAATGATAACCTCTGTTTCATTTTATATTCACCAATATAATAATTAATAAAATATTTTGTTATTATATTGATGGATATAAATATTTTAAATCATATTTATGATTATTTTGATAAGACTTATCTTTTTTATCATATCCCAGAAATCTTGTTTGCATTTATTTCGATAAGGATTGATAAGATATGATTCGGTAAAATACAACCACAACCAATTATTTTAAGCAATTCCTTTGTTCACGAAGTCAGCTTTTAAGTTTGTCTCAATACAGTCACAGTTAGTACGGGACTAATTTGAGTCAAACTAGAGTTTCAAGATTCGAATGAGACTCTTTAAAGTGGATCTGAAATATTACAACCACCCTCTTCTTCTTCTTAAGGTTGGGTTTGTATGTCATTGGGCACCTCTGCTTTTATCAGCATTTTGTACCATTAACTCCAAACCCAATGTTTCCTAGTTCCAGTTGCTCGGGTCACCCACTTTATTAATAAAGTCTGATAACCCTTTAATGGAGCCTAGGTGTAACTCTCTAGTATGGATGATGCCTAAAGAAGTTAATCTAGGGAGGGCAAGAGCCTCGCATTCATAAATGATATGCTCTGCCGTTTCCTCTTGCGTTTGACATTTCCAGCAGATAGGGTCTTGCTGAAACAGTCCCATCTGGTCAGAAAGTCAGTCATGCTAGGGATAGCTTCCTGGCTTTCACCAGAAGATGGTTTGGAGGTCATTTCTACCTCAAGTAAAAGATTCATTACTGCCCCTTTACAAGATTGCCTCTGAGTTCCCTTGTCTTTTTCAGCAAGGTCTACTTCAGAGGCATCACCTGCAAATGCAGAAAGATTTGTTATTTCTTGTGTCTTTTCAGCCACAAGATAACAATTAATAAGCTCAGGTAATATAAGTCCACCCAGCATTGCCTGAGATACTGGGCAAGGCAAATTACTCTAGAAGTTTGCCAGGCAACTAGAGGCTCCGTTAAGACACCAATACCGCGGTGCCAATTAGCCCTAGGCACGGATCGCATAACACCAGGGTTTA
Source organism: Latrodectus hesperus (assembly GCA_037975125.1). NCBI lineage: Eukaryota > Metazoa > Arthropoda > Arachnida > Araneae > Theridiidae > Latrodectus > Latrodectus hesperus. Next base: position 95,664,241 of record CM075855.1, on the reverse strand, counting down.
CGGGAGCTGGTTCGCGGCCTACAACCACCCTCACTCGAAGTGGGATTCGAACCCAGAAATGATGAAAGATCAAAGAATTTGCATTCGGGAAAATATTGTTTCACGATTAAAACACTATCATATATAATAACAATACACTTCCAGTAAGTTTCATTGAAAGATGTTCATTATTATAATGTAAACATTTCTCATTATCAATTTCAGTGCAATTAAATTGCGATTTATGCGAACAAAGATCATTGTTTGTGACACAATTGACAGATTTCAAGCAAATAAACAAACGTATAATAATACATTACGAAAATTTATCTCGGATTAGTATAAAGAACCTTAAGTTTCATAGTGTAATCACTATTTTGGCGCAATATGCATATCGCCAAGGCCGTCTACTGAAAACAGTCATTCCGCCAAATTAGGATTTCATTTCACTGAGGACCCATTTTGTTGAACAAAGAGAGCTGTCAACACAATAAGTCAGGACCTTGAAAAGTAAACTGAATTTAAATGGAATCACAGACTCTTTGGGAAAAGAATGAAAAATGGAGAATAATCGATTTTCGAAATATGAATTTAGCCAATTTCTTTATTTTTGAAACTTCCTTTAATAAAGCATTGTTGCAATAATTCTGAGAAAAATCATCAGAATTTTTTAATGGAATCAACATTGGTTCGTTTATAAAAAATGAATTACAACAAAATTAAGGTTAGTTGCAACCAGTTATTGTTATTTATAATTGAAATAAATCCAATCATTATCAGTTGATTGTTTACTATTACATGAAGAAATTATAATATAAATTAAAAGAGTTGTGTTTTTCGAAGATTCAATACCTAATCTTTATGCTTTCATTTTAAGTTTTATCTTTGATGGAAAGAGAAAATTGAACTTTCTTTTTGAATGTTAGTGTGAAGGGACAAAACCTCGAAAGTCTAGAAGAAAAATCCAATTTTTGCGTGTAAAAGAAGGTTTAGATGAAATTAAAAGTACTTTTCCATAATAAGTGAATTGCCGACCGATGGCGGAGTAGTTAGCGTCCCCAAGGCAGTAGGCTCGAATCCTGGTTGGGGCATTTTCTCTCGCTCTCTCCCTCTTTCTCTGTCCTTTCAATTTCTAGGTGGCCGAGCTGGCAGTCGAATGATAAGTGCTCTTGCCTTCGTTTCAACAGTTCGTATGTTCGAATCCCACCTTGGAAATGCATGTTTGTAGTGGTTCGGAGGCCAAACCGTAGGTCCCGGTCTAATTAGCCCTCGTGTGCAAAAAATGACCGTTGAGTGGCAGACAAACCAACCATACCAATCAATTTCGGGGTGAAGATGGCACCACCCACTGTGTGCCCTCCGTATAAGGTGGCGCAACATGTATCGCAGATTGGATTAAATCCTGCAAGCAGCAGGGCATTGAAAAAAATAATAAATGAATTAATTTTTACAATTTATTAATTCTTATTAACAAATCCTAATTTTAGTAATAGGGTCATATCTCCAAAGTGAAAGGTCCCAAGTTCGATTCCAGTCCTTTTTAAACAACAGGAGATGAATGTTTGATACCGAGTAGATTACAATCTAATATATGTGATGACTTTTGTAATACATTTGAACATTTGCCTCTTACAGACTTCTCGGAAAGTTTTTTCCATTGATTGCATTCAGGGGTCGCGAAACACTTCCGAGAATTTTCATTCGTAGCTGTGCATGCAGGAAGCAGAGCAGCAACTGGGATTCGAACCCTGATGATTGGCATCCGGAAAGCACATTCCGACCTCTAAGCCCGGTAAATGGACAGATGGCCACCCAATGCAACACTAAGAAAGATCAGATATGTAACAGCAAACTGCTGATATAATCTGGTGGCTAAAACCACTGCGACATTCCTCGCTATTCTCTCCCTAGAAGGCCATATACGCAGTTACAATGAGTTTTGGTCGTCAGACCATCCATCCACAGACGCTATGGCTTTCATATCTATCGGAGTGAGTGCATAGAAGTTTTTCTCTCTTATGACACGTAAATAAGATCAATTCTCTAAATCATTTCTAATCCTTATAGGTAATGTCAAAACAACAGAAGGGGATCGAGTTTGCGAGGCTTGGTGCCAGAAACCGAGGCTTCTATAACTAATTTTGTTACCTTGCAACTCGAAGATGGTAAGCTCGAATCTACCATCCCACAGCCGCCACCTGCTTTGGTAAATGAGCGACAGAACCATACCTTGATGAAGCGAGAAGTACCGCCGGCACCCACTCTCCTATGTTGGCAAACAGTACACCTCGTGGAAGATTTGTACGTTACCTTACCCTCAATTCCTATACATTGGGGTTCACCTGCATCGCTGTATGTGTACCTACTCCTCGCTCTAGAATTAAAGAGGCTTTGGAAATATTTAGAGCAATCCACGCGGTTTTTACGTATTGCTAAAGTTGATCTGGTGTAGTAGCGGGATGTATCCTGCGCCAGTAGTTATTCAAGCGTGGAACACGCGTTTTCGATTGGTTATAGATCAGGAAAACAAGCAGGGCGAGGAAGCAATTCACTTTCATGGGTAAAGAAAGACTCGGTCCTCATGCGGTCGTGCATTATCCTGGTAGAACATGGCCGATGACAAGCGCAGTAGGCAGCGCAAAGGTCTCCTATTCTCTCAAAGAGTTCAAGGTAAAGGAGGACTATGAGCTTGTCTTTCCAAATCAGAAACTTACTAAAAAGAATAGCATAAAGAAAACAATTTCTGTATTTTGAATCGGAAATCTTTTCTTCTCTGCACTGCATTTGCGCGTATGAGCTGATGATTGAATATCTCATCAGCATGTTTTTCACATGATTTGCACGCTTCCTTCAGAGTGCATTTCGGATGGCCAACAGTGTTGCCCATCGGTTGAGGTACGCCCTTGGAAGTTGCTTAAGTTTCCTCCTTAGACACACATGTAATTAAACTCCATTTCTGTCTCACAGGAAACTGTTCACTACACGCTCTCTAGAATATCTTCCAAAAAATTTTTATTTAAATATAAAATAAAAACAGAGATTTCATATGAAAGGAATAATAAATCAGAGAACTAAAACTTTTTTTTCTAACGGCGGGCACACACTTGGGTGACGAACCCTATGCCACAACAAGGCCAGAGAGTGCTACTCATGTGTCGTTACCCAGCGGGCACCTGTGAACCAAGTCACGGAGGCGAGTAGCTGCCAAACCACCACAAACCCGTTTATAGGGCGGGCCACATTCATACAACATCACAGAAGAAAGGACAGAGAAGGAAAGAAATATCCACGCCCGAACCGGGATTCAAATCCGGGACCCACAGCTCAGGAGTCAGGAACGCTAACCACTCAGCCATCGGTCGGCTAGAGAACTAAAATTAAAACTTAGAAATAATTTAAATTTAATCGACATAAAATTGAGTCGCTTAAATTAAATTATTATTTTTAATAATTACCGAAACAATTCGATATATAAAACTTATCGTTTTTGGATCAAATAATTTTCAAATTACAATTTTGTAATTCAAGAACAACATCTATCTTTTTTTCTTTAGAAATTCTTTATTTTAAGTAATATTTTCGGGAAAAAATTTAAAACAATATTTTTAACAGAATAAAATCAAGAAATAAAAGGATTAGTATCTTATTCAAGAAAGAAAAGAAGAGAGAAATAAAATAGTCTGTAAAAGTTAATGATATCCATTTATAGCAAAAATCCGTGATTTAGTTTATGTTGTAATACACTCAAATTGTGTTATTTATGCTGTTTAGTGTTTAATTCCTTTCAAATACTCTAAAAACACAACCCGTTACAGTTTTTTCAGTTGAAAAGAAATTATAAATAGGAAATAGCTTTCTCCCACGTCATCATCTTGCTTATTTATATTTAATTACATTCCTTTAGAAATTAAAGTTCAATATAATGAATTGATAGCAAATAATGATGACATCACACACACGCTTTTCTGTTACGAATATGTGTTAACGTAAATAATAGTTTACTGTTTGTTGCTTTTGTGCCAATTTAATGGCTTTGACCAATCTCGTACTTCTGAAGAAAACGGCATACATCACTTTTTTCAGTGCGCGTTGTTTTTTCACCATTGTCGGCATGGGATCACCTTCAAAGACCCATACTTTGCTTTCTTGACGTGTTGGAACGTTACAAAACGGTATGTGCGTTTCATCACTTGTTACAATTTTAGAAATGATGCTGTGGCCATCATCATTCAGCATATTAAGAGTTTCTTTACTGATTCTGACACGCTCCTCTTTTTGATGCATAGTTAGATGATGGGAAACCCAACGGCAAACTACTTTTATCATACGTAATTCTTCATGAATGATTTTGTGTATGGCTGCGGATCCAATGTTAAGTTCCTTCTGTATCATTTGATAGGTACAGCGATTATCATCCATTAACATTTTTCATATGGCAGACACATTATCCGGGATGACTGCCGACGGCGGCCTTCCTGTGTGTTCTTCATCCTGAAGAACATAGCGACCTCTTCTCAATTCTCTAAGCCATCTGAATACAGTAGCACGAGCTGGAGATTCATCACCCAATGCTAATTGCAACCGTTGAACGCATTCTTCTTGATTGAATCCTGCTTTGAAACCGTAGAAAATCATAGCGCGAAAATGTTCTCGGGTCAACTCCATTTTCTCTTCTGCTTAAAATTTATTCCACGCTAAACAATTTGAAGTAAGTCAGTAAAAAGCCGTCTTCTGTGTTTAAAATACTTTGTACTGTAAAATTAAACCGTTATTTTTATTTTGTAAATTCTAGTCTGCGCGTGACTCAAAAATTTCAGAGTAACCCTCGTATTGTAGAAAATGTAGAGAATAAAAAATATTCAAATTATTATGGTTATAAATAATAATACTATTATTTTTATAACTATTTTATAACATTAATTATAATGTTAAATGCTACAAAATGTTATGGTTGTAAATGTTATAAATGTTCCAAACGTTGGTAGTTTCTTTTTTAAAAAGAAATCTGAACACTTTCCCCCATATTTTGAGAAAATATTTTTGAAGACGCTGAGCAATAATTTTTTCCAGTCTTTTGTTTCTGGATTTAAAAAAGCTGCTCATTTTCAAATAGATTTTATTCCAAAACCTCTGTAAAGTATGCTAAATAATTCCCATTTCTTTTTCTGACTGGTAAAGTCCAGCTTTGCGTTACGTACGGGAAAATGCATACGGAAATAAATCTCGAGAACTATTCAGAAATACAAATGCGATACACCTTTTTCAAGTTTCATCAGAAATAAACTTTAGGAAAACGATTTTTAAGTTTGTTCTAAGAAAATGATTCTTCTAAAAAAACGATTTTTTAGTCAAAATGATTCCGCTAAGCAGAAGTGATGTGACGCATTTAATTTAAGAAATTTCACCCAAGAATGAAACTGACGATGAAGTTAATTAAGCAAATTGTAGGCAAACGATAAATTTCAAAAATAAACATGGGAAATATCTTTCTAAGAAATTTATTAAGGAATACATTAAGACTTCTTTCGCATTTTGAAACATTAATTGATTTAAGAAATTTATTCAGTTAATTTAATTATCTTTTTCCCCACATACAGAAGCATTTAAAAGAGATATGAATCACTTTGACAAAGTATATAATCACATTTTGAATGACGCGAAAATAAATTAGGAGAAAATTATTAATAAAGCGCAGTTAATATTGCACAGATCAGAATTTTCCCCTTCTTTCAAAAATCTCTAATTCAATTGAGTATATTTTTTTTTACCCCAAAGTGCATTCTCCTTCTGGTCGACATTATCTGTAAAACTGCTCCATTTGTTTTGGGAGAAATCATTGAGTTTCTTCATTAAATTTATTTTGCTTTTAATATCATGTGGATATTTTCTCAGAATTTACAACTATTTTTTTAAAAAATAACTGACAAAATATTTCCCTCTCTGACCATTGACTTATGATTTTTTTTTTTTTGGCCTGGGGCAAATGTTAATTTTTTATAATCTAAATCTTTATATATATATATATATATATATATATATATATATATATATATATATATATATATATATATATATATATATAAATATATATTATAAACTATATAAAGAAACAGATAGTGTTAAATTTATCTCAATACAGAAATTAAAATGGGCAGGACATTTGAGCCGGATGAACGACAATAGGGTGACAAAAAAAATTTTCTTGGGTCGCCCCATGGGCACCAGAAGAAGAGGATGACCGAAATTCCGATGGCGTGACTGCCTTGAAAACGACCTAAGAAAACTAACAGTGACAAACAGGATGACCTTGTCCAAAAATAGGGGGTCCTGGTATGTACTTCTGAGTAAGGCAAAGGCCTACCCTGGGCTGTCAGGCCAATGAAGAAGAAGATATATATATATATATATATATATATATATATATATATATATATATATATATATATATATATATATATATATATATATATATATATATATATATATATATATATATATATATATAAGAGTATAAGTAATTTTGAACTAGATCTCATCTCATTCTACTTCAGAAGGTAGAGTGAGATGAGATCTAGTTTAAAATTGTTAAGATATAGCCCTATTTAAAGGGGGTGGAATTATGAGTATATTTTGACAATCACACAGCAGCATCATTACAACTATTTAGCAGAAAAAGAAAAGAAGTATTTCTTATTATTTTTTTATATATAAGTAGAGTCTCCTGATTGCCAACGATAAAAAGTAGTAGTTGTATTAAAAACCCTAAAATACCTTATTAAACAGGAAAAATTCATATTCGCTAAGCTTCTGCAATTGAATAATATTGGTAAACTACTTTTAATAAATTGGATCCAAATGCTAGTAAGGTAATTATATTTAAATAGGAAATCAAAATATATGTCAAGAAACAAATTCTTACTGTAAAAAGCAATATATTATGTATAGTATAATAAGAAAAAGAATGAAGTTCTCTGGGTAGTGTCTGAAAAATGTATACAAGAATACATAAAATGTAAGCAATATGTAAAATAGTTGAGGTTTATTTACCGCTTAACGGTTTTACTCACGGGGCTTTTAATTCATTTATTTTTTACTCAGGAAGGATAATTAATCCAGGAAATGCATTTAAAATGCGTGAATCAACTCAATGTATTTTAACTGCGTATTTCTGCCCGTAGAGGTCGCTGAACAGCAACCAACTCCTAATTTTATATCAAGTGACGATGTCATCATCTGAGCTGGCACTCTTCTTTCTCAACCATAAAACCTATATTAAATGAATACATCAGCATCTGAGCAGGGGCCTGCCTTTCTTTCCCTGCCCCGTTATTCCAGCGAGGAGACATTGGATTCATAAACATTGTAACATATATGTCCTTCTCAGCACAGTGATCTTTGACTGTATTAGGTATCGAACTCATAACACCCCGGGCACAAATAGGATGTTTTTTCATTTCGGACTGCCGCAGCTTTTAATTGAATTGAATAGTCTTAGTGTGAACTTATACGATAACTGAGAATATTTTTAGAAATTTAAAAAATTTTCTATTTAGAAAATGAAAATTAAATATAAAAAACGGAGAATGTAATTTAAATTAACATCTGAAGTTAAATACCTGAAAGAAAAAGCTACTAAATTTAAACAATCTGAACACCAGCATTTTGGCAGATACTGAAAAGTAAAAATAATATAGTGTTGAGTTGTTACTATACAAGTTACAGTTAAAGAATTTATCATAGATTTTCTCAAAGGAAGTTTAGGATTTCAAAGGATTTTCACTTGTCGGATGACTGCTTTCCAAGTAAACCTCGCTTCCCTCCCTCGTTTGACTTATGAATAAAGTGTATGAAAAAAACCCACACAATGAAATGAAATGTAGAAATTTAAAAAAATAAAATGCCTCGAAACAGATTTTATTTAGCGGGTTATATGAAAAGCAATTTCAAGGAAAAATGACTGTTAAAACATTAAACATTTACTTAGTCACCTACGCTCTCAGAAATGCGACCCCATTCAGAGTAAAATAAAACAAGATAATCTTAAAAAATGAGCGTTAAAAATAAGGTTATGAATTGTTTACTCAAAATCAATAAAACGCAAACGATCATACAAGCGTGTAATCAGAAAAAGCTGCTTTTTAAAAATAGAAATATTATTTTATAGATAGGAGATTTTATATTTTCTTGAAATGCGTTATATATTTAAACTGTGTTTCTTTTGAAAACTTGAAAATCAGCCAGCTGAATTAATTTTACGCGATAGAAATAATAAACTTATAAAATATATCAGTTTTTCTACAGGAAGATTGAATAAAATTTAAAAAAAGATGTTACTAAATATGCTATCTTTTGATACTTCCTTAAATATTCAGAAAAAAAAGTATTAAAATAGTTTAAGATGAGGCTGCTTCTGTCAAAAAGGAATTTTAACTCCGTAGATTTATGAAACAGAATTTATGAAATCGATTTCATTTTAGGAAATTTAGTATTAGATCTTATTTAAAATATTTTATTTATTAAATTGTTTATTATTATAAAGCTATTAATAGCTTTAACAGAAAATTTTCTTTAAATTAACTGAAGCATGAAATTTATTACACTGAAATTCAACTTTTGATAGTTGAAATGAATGACGTCATGAAAATGGCGATTAAAAATATGACGCTCAAGTTAGTTTCCTTGCCGATTTTCATTTGTAGTTCGTTAAAAATAACTCTAAGAATTATGGTATTGGTTTCGAATGATAAGGAGCAATGTTTTGAATAATAAACTATTTTAAAATCAAATATTATAAAATTTATAAATACATTATAAAAATAGTTAATGAAAATTTAAAATTATGCTTGAGAAATTGGAGAGCGTTTGTGGTGGCGATTATTTTATAGAAGTTAAAATGTTTTCGTCAAAAGTGGATCAAAATGCGTTTCGAACACTTACGGGAAGAGAATTAATCTGCGAAAGAAATGAGATCATAAGCTGGTTAATGGATTGGTTAACCGTTGGTTAAATTGGTTAACAAGTTACATTTCCTCATAGTGAAGCATCACTGATATCTACATAGCCAATGCGAACGAGGTTAGGCCGAGCTGGCAGCCGAATGGTTAGCGCTCTTGCCTTCGGTTCAACAGTTCGTGGGTTCGAATCCCACCTTGGGCATGGATGTTTGTTGTGGTTCGGAATCCACTTTAAGCCGTAAATCCCGGTCTAATTAGCCCTCGTGTGCAAAAAATGACCATTGAGCGACAAACAAACCAAACGAAGTCAGATTCACGCTGTGCAGATTCTTTGTTACAACCGTCATCACACGCCTTGCGGGAAAACGTTTTCAGAAAGTGGGCGGGCCAGTTTGCAATGGGAGAAATCCTGAAAACAGGCGAACATCTGCCCCGAAAGATAAAGAACCCACATCCATCTTCCTGGTGCATCATTGCTCACTGGTGAGACAGCGATTTGCAGGCAAAAATCCACGAGTTCGATCTCAACTATGATCTTGCAATGAGTGTTGCGCTTATGCTTTCGGTATGGACTTATGTCGAAGTGGATGATCGAGGATTTTCCAGTTTGCTAAGAATGATATTAGAAGGCTTTATCACAGCCTTAGGCCCTTAAGACATTCACTACGAGATGTTAAAACTGCATTGAATTCAAGAATAGTTTTAGTAAGTCTCGTAAAAATCTTATTCATGAATAACATAGTAGTATAAGTGATTCAGTTGAAATTGAGAGTTTCGTAAAAATCTTATTCATGAATAACAAAGTAGTAAGTGATTCAGTTGAAATTGAGAGTTTCGTAAAAATTTTATTCATGAATAACAAAGTAGTATAAGTGATTCAGTTGAAATTGAAAGTTTGAGTTGAGAGTTTTTGAAATTGAGAGTTGAGTTGAATTCATGAATAACATAGTAAAATAAGTGAATAACAAAGTAGTAGAAATTGAGAGTTTCGTAAAAATCTTATTCATGAATAACAAAGTAGTATAAGTGATTCAGTTGAAATTGAGAGTTTCGTAAAAATCTTATTCGTGAATAACATAGTAGAAGTGATTCAGTTGAAATTGAGAGTTTGAGTTGAGATTTTTTGAAATTGAGAGTTGAGTTGAATTCATGAATAACATAGTAATATAAGTGAATAACAAAGTAATATAAAAACAAAGTAGTAAATAATAACAAAGTAGTAGAAATTGAGAGTTTCGTAAAAATCTTATTCATGAATAACAAAGTAGTATAAGTGATTCAGTTGAAATTGAGAGTTTCGTAAAAATCTTATTCATGAATAACATAGTAGTATAAGTGATTCAGTTGAAATTGAGAGATTCGTAAAAATCTTATTCGTGAATAACGTAGTAGCATAAGTAATTCGGCTGAAATTGAGAGTTTCGTAAAAAATCGAGTTCGGATCTGCTAAAATTCAAGATTTGACGCAATTCTGTCCCTTATCATGCGCGAACGCTCCCCAAGAAAATATCAGAGAATTACCAGTAATCAGATTTCTATTCTCTTGTGTTATGAATGAATGATAAGAAAAGAACTTGTCTGAAACCACTTTACAACAAAAGATATTCGATACAGTTGAAGGTCGACTTTAAACCAAGGAAAGATATGAATGAAAGGAGAGGGAGATACAATCTAAGAAGTTCAAGGTCATTGAGAAAATAATGGATATCTAACAAGAAATAATGCGTAATGCGCCATATGCAATTCTTGAAATTTCGCTCCAATTCTACGTAGAAAATGGCGTAAAATTTATTTAACATTACTTTTTCCCTCTTAAAGGAAATTCTTTTGTTAAAATACACGTTCCCTGAAATGTTTTTATCTCAATACATTTAACATACTATTCCGTTGTTCTGTAAATAGAATTAAGAGAAAATGTAGAAATCCATAAATTAAAAAAATAAATGACGCAACTTTGGTATCTTAAGTTATTATATTTTAATTTAAATCCATGCTTTTTTTTCATAAAGTTTATCGAGTTTTCAATCCAAGCTCACACACACAAATATTTATCCTTACATTCAAACGAGAATATTAATAAAAATTAGTAAATTCACATTCACACACCCACACATTAAAAAGTAATAGCCATGACTGACACACGCACACACACACACACACATTAAATTACATTGAATATTTACTTACTTTTTATTTGATTTAAAATATTAATAAAAAAAAGATGGAATGGAACAAAGTTTTGCTTGATTTCTAAAAGTAAATATTAAAAACGTCTTTATTAATTACTTATTCAGATTACACTTTTGTTTGCTTAAAACTAAGCTACAAAAACTCCATGGCACGACAGCCCATGTGGGCCAAGGTCTACAGTGTCCATAACTGTTTTCATGACCAAGGGCCCTAAGGTACGAAGCATATGTCCCAGTTAGGTGGTCAGCCTAACGTAAGACTCCCAGTGTTTAGTTCCCAAGCATGCTTGGTACTCAGTGAATCGACCCACTGAAGGGATGAAAGGCTGAGCCAACCTTGCCCAGCCCGAGGATCGAACCTCGGACCTGTGTCATGGGAGCGTAAAACGCTACCACTATGCCACCGGGCTTCTTTGTTTGCTTAAAACTAAATAAAAATCTGATTTTGCGCAACTAAACGTAACTGAAATCTATCACAAAAACAAAGACATCTGAGATAGGGAATACTTTATAGAAAATTTCAATTATTTGATTTAGTTGCTGGGCACGTTTCTGGGACTTTAAGTTTAGAGGCCTCTGAAACTCTGAAATACCCGATTCGTTCTGCCCATCAAAATCGCTAAACATAGGGAAGTGTTGCGTTATCTTAAAGAAAGACTGATTAACATGATCGACACCTGAGTGAGCATCCTTTGTATAAATTTCTGATCTACTCCAGTTAAATGACACTGGGCACTTTGGGATATTTAACAAGATTAGGTATTGAACTTGATATCTATCACAACCCATCCAAAAATCAAAACTAGGTTGTTGCAATTGCAGGAAACTACTGTGCGGTTAGACCTCAGTACTGACCACGAATATCCTGCGCATAAGGATTGTGTCCATCCCTCGAGAAGACTTAAGGGGATACACATCCACAATCTGCCCTCCAAACCTCCCTCAACAGCACAATGCTAAGCAAAACTAACCACCCCTTACAGTATTCATACGGATGGATCGCAAATTGACTGCTGCCCTTATAATTTACCATGAGGATGAGCAACTTCAAGAATATAAAATTAAGCTGAGAAATCAGAACTCAGTCTTTCAGGCTGAGGCCATAGCCATTTTCGATACTGTTAACATGATTGACGCACAAGGCCTCCCATCTGCAACCATTCGGTGTGACAGCTCATCAACTTTGCATGCGCTTCTTAACCCACTACACACATCACCAGTTATACATGCCATACAGTAAAAACTAGCAGCTGCAACTTCGCATATTTCGCATCGAGGTGATGTTGGGAATGAGTGCGCTGACATCGCTGCAAAGGAAGCCACGAAAATTGATGAATCGGAAGCATTAGTGATTCCGTATCCATGATCTTCCCTTACCAAACAACTGAAGCACTTCACACTAGAGACTGCCATTTTAAAAGAAATGGCAGTCTCTGTGGGACAACGCAGCAACAGGCGGAATGTGACCAAACATCTACTCACAGAAGTCTCCAGCAAGCTGACGTATGATAATCCTTACCTCAATCAGCTGCTACCGTTTCACGGCCCATTTCCACAGTACTTCCGCAGTTTCGTAAAGGCAGCTTCATCCACCTGTATCTGTGGAGCCCAAAGGGATCCTTTCCACTATGTCCTAGAGTGCCCAGAGACTGAGAAACATCACCTAAAAAAGAACTCCCAACTGACCATCATGGAGTTCCTGAGATTTTACATGAATGATCGTCACCGTAGATTACTCTTCACAAATCTGATGATTCATCTCAACAAACGAGGACTGGAACTTTGTCATTATACACACCTCCCGCAAACGACCTAGAATTTTTCACAGACGAGTTAGAAAACTATTCTTAAAGTTACTCTTTTCCATAACTAGAAATGGTGTAACACCATCAGAGATCTCTTCCATTACTAAACAACGTACTTCTAAAACCTGGGCTGACCCTCCTGCTCACCTTGGTACTTCCAAAGACATCCTGGAGCCGCCACAACATTTAAGGGCTCCAGAGTACATAAGACGACACTGTCTCGACTTTCTACTGGCCACTTGAAGTGTATGATCTTTGAGGACGGTGAAAGAAAATACCCATCATGCCCCAAGTGCGACAATGCTCCGTTTTGCCCGCAACACATCTTGAAGTGCTTGGGGTTTTCTCGTGAGGAGGCTGTGAAAAGTCCACATCTGCTTTTGGAAATTTTTGGCTGTCTATGATCTCATGGATCTGGTCTAGTTCCACTAGACCAGATGGGGATTAGTCCCACCATCACCAGTAATGGTGTATAAATTTGTTATGAACTTATTGAAATTTATAAATTATTTAATTTGAGTTGTATTGATTTGTCGGAGATTATATTAACCAGCTTTTGAACTTTAAAAACTTTTTGAATCCTAAATCCTTTTAGAATCTCAGAAAAATTTTAAAATTTTTGAGCCTTAAATGCTTTTAAAAGCTAAGGTGTTTATTAAGCTTATATAAATTCATCGCCTGTATATAGTATAATCATCTTTCTTATCATGCCATATTTTTCCTTTTCATATTTAAGTGTTCGTACTATCTATAGAATTGCCTTCAATGTATTTAATGCCATAACTACTCTACAAATTGTCAACTGTCTTTTCATTGATTGTAAATTGTTTCTTCACTGATTGTTATATGTCAAAGTTTGTTTTTAACTTAGAGAAAATAATGCTATTGCTTGATGTTTAACAGGGCTTAAAATGTATGGTAACTTCTTGCTACCAATTTGTAAACACAATTTGATTGCCTTTATAAATGCCTCAAGGACTTTGTTGAGGTGTGGAGCACACTAGGTGTTGGGGGACGGCACCTGTTAACCTTAAGGTACAGTCCGGGGTCTATGTATCTAACACAGCCAGGCTGCTGAGGTAACAGTTAAAATAATTGCCCTGAAAAGAGAAATAAAAATTCTTATTTACAAAAAATACACATAATTAATTACTTTTTTTCCAACCAGTTTTTTACTCCACCTGACAGAAGCGGGTGTTTACATCATTTTGTTTCAGTGCCTAAGGTAACAGTCAAATAACTTAGTCGACACCTGAGCATGTCTTCTCCAAATTTTATATTGTTGTTGTTGTTGTTACTAATGACACTTGGACAAGCCAAGCTCGCGATGCCTTGGCTATGCGAATTTAAGTCGATTGGGAGCGTCTTTCGTTTGAATCAGATCACCATGAAGGTGAAAGTACGACTTTGCTCTACACACATGCCATAGGGACCCGTTTATAGGGTAGGCAACCCTTCACACCTCATTCATACCAGGAAAGGACAAAGACAGGATAGATAGAGAGAGAAGGTACATCTATGCCCGAACTGGGATTTGAACCCAGGACCTCCTTATATGCAGTCAGGTACGCTGACCATTAGACAAGTTGGGCGGCCCAAATTTTATATATCTAGCTGAAGTATCGACTCATTAATCTTTGGAAATTGTCAGTCTTTCCTCATAATGGTCTCTTCTCAAGTATTTTAAAAGTTTTGTAATATTATATTTAGTGTAATAGATTTAATATTGGATATTTCTTCTTTTTTTCCCCTAGAGATTAACAATTTGTATCTCATGACACTTTCATTATTTTAATGTGAATTTTGCTCTGATTTTAAAAGATAAAAATTAAATATTATTACATTTTTTATATTTGTGTGATATGTGCTCCTCTCTTTCTTCCATATTAAAAACATTAATTCATTCTAATTTCAATATACATTTGAGAAGATTCTTGACTGATATTTTTTCCTCACTTATTCAATAACATATTGCAGAACGGTTTTTTGCTAAAACGAAAGCTTAAACACAGAATTCACGAGGTCGACACCTCAACTCCTGTTTTTCTCACCACTTCGCAATCAGGAAAAACATTGACGTTTGTAGTTCTTTTAACGTGCATAAACATTCTCAGCAAGATCGACTTCGGAGGAACAAGGTATCGAACTCACGATCTCCATATCCCGAGATTTTCCAGCTTATCTTTCAAACTCTAACCGAAATATTAGCACCAATGAATTAGCATCCAGATTAATAAATGCTCATTTGCTCTTATCCCTTGAGACAAACAACCGCCGTGATGCTCTGATGGGGAATAGAGTTATTCTCCTGTGTGATACCTAATAGAAGAACTATCTTCTAAGTATCTATGTGATACTTAGAAGAACTAGTGCCATGGTAGCCTAATGATAAGGGTATCGGTCTTCCGTGTGGAAGGACGAGGTTCGAATCCCAATGCCGCCAAGGACCCACAGAGTACATGCGATATACGTGCTTGTTGAGCCTGCGGTGGGTCGTTGAGCAGTTACCATAGGTGCAATGGTTCGAAGAAAATTTCCTCCCCCTTCAGATCAATGTCAAAATGAGAAAGTGGATCCTTTGGTGGTGCCATCTATCGGAGGATTTGACGAGCAAAGTCGTACTTTCACCTTCGTGGTGCCCTGATTAAACGAAAGACGCGTCCTACTGGCTTAAATTCGCATAGCCAAGGCAAAACGAGCTTGGCTTGCAAAAGTGTCATTAGTAACAACAACAGAACTATCTTACTGTAAGCGCATATGCACGTTAGAAATTCATAAGAACCAATGTCCTTTTCATTAATATGCAGTGGCTTGAAAGGAGGGTACCAGTACTCA
>CM075855.1:95558479-95645979 GCA_037975125.1 Latrodectus hesperus | reverse complement strand
AATTCTTTTTTATCACTAATATGTATGACTAATAACTCGCATTTTAATATAATTTTTAATTTTTCGATAAACAAAAAATACTTATTACAAGCAAATGATTACAGCTTAGATTTGTTTACCTAACTATTACTTTTTTACATTTAAAATGTAATTCGATTCAAAATGACTATTTAAAGAGGATTTTAAGCCGTATCACTACAGATACAAGTTTGGAATTGAATGGAAAAACTATTTAATCGAAAACCAGAATGTGTTACTTAACTGTCACCTGGAAGAATCTAAGGAGTTTCCCCAATAATCTTGTGCTTTATCAAAAATTTAATTGTTTCACGCACCTGAACTTTTTTTCTCGTTTTTTCAATTATAATTGTTTTAAGGTATAAAAGAATATATGATGATGACATTGACATATCATTTCTCCAATTTATATATAAAAATTGTTTATTATAACCACCTCAATTGAAGCAACGTCTTCATAGAACTTGAGAGCAGCAAAAATAAACGTACCATCCGGATTTTGTCTTATCATTCCATAATAAAATTCTTCATCTTTTTAAAACTCAAATCAAAATATAAATAAAGGTCAATATTTGAAAGTTTGTCCTGCTGTGTAATTAAATTTTTTT
This sequence comes from Latrodectus hesperus, assembly GCA_037975125.1. NCBI lineage: Eukaryota > Metazoa > Arthropoda > Arachnida > Araneae > Theridiidae > Latrodectus > Latrodectus hesperus. The sequence continues at coordinate 95,645,353 of CM075855.1, read as the reverse complement.
AAAAAAATATCAAAAATTTTTGATTTTTAACTTTGTGAGAAATTTATAAAATATTTTTTTCTTACATAAAAAATTGAAAATAATTGCATCCATATATTGCTTTCTTGTCAATAAAAAGAACGAGATAGAGGAAGAAAGTAGAAAAATAGGTGGGGATGGTATATATTTAAAATTTAGATAAAAAACGAATAGTTCTTTTGTTTTTAATATTTTAAAACAAAATTGATATGTTTTAAAATTATATTTCCTGTACAAAATTCTCCTGAAACGCAAAACTGCAATTTCACCAAGAAACACAGGATAGGATTTTTAATTTATCCCTAAGTATTTGGATTATGCTGAATAAAACTTCGAGTGTTGTATAAAACTTCAACCTATAAGGAATAGAGAAAATATTTTTGTAATGTAAAATCTGTTTTTATTAAATACACAATTTTTATTAATTCGGAATGGTAGACTCTCACTTCTTGCAGTATCTGCGTTACCCAAACTGCAACCGTTATTTATTTCAGAGCAAATATTTTTTCCCGATGCAATCAATTGATTTGTTTGAATGTTTGTTCCTTTTTTTATGTGCTGTTAAATCGCTTTGATTTGTTTGCTCTTTTCTTTGCTGTAAGTCTAATGCTCATGAGGACCACTGGAAAATGTCCAAACAGCAGGTGAGAATGGAACCAATGAACTGTTAACGGCAGAGTTAGATGCAAGACCCTTTAAAACTCCTGTGACATTTTTAGCAGATATGGAGAACTGAAGGCAGTGGTACATATTTATATACAATTATCTTTAGTAACTCACTTAATTTTGACATGGAAAATCTGTCCGCCCTGTCTAGTGGTCAGCGTGCCTGACTGCTAGACATCATTCAACATCGCAGTTGTCACGTGTGATTATATTCAATATAAATCCATTATTAATTTACTTAATTCAGTTATTAATTATTTACAATCAAATTAATAATTTAAAAAATCTTATTTAAATAATTATATGTATATTAACTAAACTCCATGGCACGACAGCCCATGTGGGCCAAGGCCAACAGTGCCCATAACTGTTTTTATCACCGAGAGCCCTGGGGTGCGAAGCATATGTCCCAGTTAGGTGGTCAGCCTAACGTAAGACCCCAGTGTTTAGTTCCCAAGCATGCTTGGTACTCAGTGAATCGACCCACTGAAGGGATGAAAGGCTGAGTCAACCTAGCCCAGCCTGAGGATCGAACCTAGGACCTGTTATGATATATATATATATATATATATATATATATATATATATATATATATATATATATATATATATATATATATATATATATACATATATATGTATATATATACAGAGAGAGAGAGAATGATTATTTATGTACATAATATGTAAGGCCTGATGGCCTAGTGGTAGCGCTTCACGTTTTCAAGGTTCGACTGGCAAAGGCAAACTCACACTTTCACCACTTCAGAGTGTCAATAAAACTGAGTACCAAGCATACGTGGGAGCTAAGCACTGGGGGTTTTGCGTTAAGCAGATTACCTAACCGGAACATATTCTTCGGATTCCGAGGCCATCGGTCAAAAAAACAGATATGAGCATTGTAGGCTTAGGCCTCAAGAGGGCAGTCGTGTCACTGAATTTATATTTATATGATATCAAATGAAATCGGTTATTAAAATTTCTTAGCTAATATATCCAATATTCGTCATGAAATAAAGTTAGCAGTTTCTATAAGAATTCTCTAAAATTTGTATACATGTTTGACTGCATTAAATGTACAGCAGACAGAATTAAGAAAGGAAAAATAACCCAACACGGCTCAGTCACAGTTACAGCTATTGTGCACGCATCCAAAGCGACACATTCCCGCATTTGTCTCAAACCGATAACACGCACTGCCTCCAAGAAAACAAAGGGTGTATCAAGTTGCGCAACCCCCATCCCTTCCCTATTCCATTCGCTGAGCAGTAACACAACTATACAAAAAGCTTAGAAGAAAAGAATAAAAATATCGTCAATGTCGCCAAGACTTGCTACTTCAGAAAACAACGGCTGCTGAATATTAATGCCCGATATCGAAATGATACAACTGCACCAAAAAAAGAAAGAACTATATCAGTCCACGAATCAGAAGAAATAGGAGCCAAATCGCACACAATCGCCAAACGTGTGTCCGATCGGCTTCGGCGATAGTTCTTTCTTTTCTTTATTTATTACCACTTCGTGTGATGTAATCTTTGGCGTGTTCCATTGTTCCAATCATCTAAATGTCGTTTTGCAAGAAGTTGAGGAAGTATTAGGGGGGCGCAGCTGGACGCGTGGCCTCGGGGCCGATAAAGTGGGACACTCCTTCGATACCAAGTTCAGCAACTTGTCCTTTACAAAAAATGGAATAATAAAAAACACAACTTGGCAATTGTTTCAAAAGTGGACGCTTGTCTCGAGTTTAAAGGTCGGTCTCGTATTTTGCGTGCACCCGGCAAACAAGCGCTTGCCAATCAATCGCTCTGTAATGACGGTGGTGCTTTATGGACCATGAAATGCTCCGACCCACAAAACGATGCCACATTTCATAACAAGCCTTCTCTCAAATAAAAATTCTTGTTTCTTTTTACTAACGCATGTGGTGCACCGTATTCTTTAATTTTTTCAGAAATGAGCTATTATGCGATTATTCGAGCGGAAATTCGTGCAGCAATACTTTTGTAGGGATCATTTTAAACACAAAAATTGAAAACAATGAACCTTCTTCTATTTTCTCAGTCGAACAATGATAAAGAGATGAATTCGTCTCGTTGTAAAATTAAAAATATTAATATTTTCCCTTATCTCTTAAAATCATCACGGAAATAGTGTGGCGGTATACTAATTGTACTTTAAATTCATTGTGCAATAATGGAATAGAAATTAAAATTTATTGCTTTATCATAAAATCAGAAATTCTTAATGTCGTTTGCAATTTGTTTTAATTTAACCTCTTTTAAGAAACAGTTACAAAAAGTAGAAAATATTATTTATAAAAATATCAAGAATTTGGGGGAATAAACTTACAGGATGAAATGTTGTTGTTGTTGTTACTAATGACACTTGGACAAGCCAAGCTCACTATGCCTTGGCTGTGCGAATTTACGTCAATTGGGAGCGTCTTTCGTTTTAATCAGAGTACCATGAAGGTGAAAGTACGACTTTGTTCTACACACATGCCATAGGGACCCGTTTATAGGGTAGGCACCATTCACACATCATTCATACAAGGAAAGGACAAAGACAGGATAGATAGAGAGTACATCCATGCCCGTACCGGGATTCGAACCAATACCTCCTTATCCGCAGTCAGGCACGCTGACCACTAGAAGCATTGGACGCAATGCATATATATTTAGCTTTGAAAATATATAACTTATTATATTTAACAGATGTTGCTATCGAAATTTGACTGAGAATTTCTAGAATATATTCTACTTCAAAAAATACAAATAACATTTTTAATACAATTATTAAGTAAAAAACAAAATTCTTAACATTTATACAGGAGAAAAGCAGAATATAAAGCAATTATTTACAAAATGACTGATTTAGGGATGTTATTAATTTTATTAATTTAATGTTATTAAATTTAATGTTATTAATTTTAAACTTATAACATTTCACACATACTCACACACATTTGGGGGAAAAAGTATATTTTAGGAGAAAAGTGAGTTTTTGTATGGTGCGCTCAATTGTCTGAAGTGATATCTTATATATTTCAGCAAAAAACAACTCAATTTTTATTTAATATAAATTCTATTTAGTATTTAATATAAATTCTATTACTATAGAATTTAATATAAATTCTATTACTATAGAATTTATATTAAATACTAAATTATAAATAATTTAGTATTTAATATAAATTCTAAATTTGTATTAAGTGAATCGATTTCCCAGTAAGAATTTTTTTTAACATAAATTTTTAAATTATGGCAACATTGCATGCATTTTGTATATAAAATTTACGTTTCTATTTGTGAATATGTATCGTCGAATTTTTTTAAAGATAACAATTGTTCTTCACTTTTTACTTTGAGATCTGCTATAAAAATATTATGTACAGTTAAATTCTTAAACTTAATATTCGATAATATGAAGGAAAAAAACATTTAACTAAAGATGAAACGTTTGTTGATTTTATTAATTGCTATATGTTTGTCATATTTAATTTTTATTCGTGAAAAAGTAAATTATTCTTGTTCTACGAAGGCACTAATTGCGTGACGCGTTCTTTTAGCTTCAAAAGTATATTTCCTATGCGGTTATAATTAAGAAACTTATATAAATAAAAAGAATTCTACTTCGGAAACTGCAAACGATATTAAAAATATTATGAACAAAATTGATATAAATTACTTTTTTTAATAAAAAATTTGCAAATAAACATCATTGATTCATGTCTGCAAATATTTTTAGACCTCATTAAATGGAAATTTTAAACTCACTACATTTTATGAGAATTTTAAAAATGGATTGAAGCTTGGAATTCTATCGTGCACAAGTTCTTACTCATTTCATTCATTTGAACTCCCCAACCATTCCCTCAAGCTTGAAAAAAGAACTGCTGACCACAAGTCCGTCTTCAGAACGGAACTCATCGCCATCATGAGTGGACTTTCTTTGTTAGCTAACAATACAAAAAATGATTTCTCGTGGATATGGATCCTTACAGACAGTCGATCCTCGATCCAGCACCTTTTCAATTGGCAATCCATCGGCGACAGTACTAGTAGAAGTATTCTACTCTTGTTGAAAAGCCTTTCAGTTCAACACCCAATCCACCTACAGTGGGTACCCTCGCATGTTGGTCTGCTTGGGAATGAAGTAGCCGATGACCTTGCAAAGGCTGCCCAGTCATCCTTTGAATCCGGAAGATCGCAGGGCACTAACACCATCAGAGATCTCTTCCATTACTAAACAACTTACTTCGAAAACCTGGGCTGACCCTCCTGCTCACCCTTGGTACTTCCAAAGACATCCTGGAGCCGGCACAACATTTAAGGGCTCCAGAGTACATCAGAGGACACTGTCTCGACTTTCTACTGGCCACTTGAAGTGTATGATCTTTGAGGGCGGTGAAAGAATATACCCATCATGCCCCAAGTGCGACAATGCTCCGTTTTGCCCGCAACACATCTTGAAGTGCTTTGGGGTTTTCTCGTGAGGAGGCTGTGAAAAGTCCACATCTGCTTTTGGACTTTTTGGCTATCTATGATCTCATGGATCTGGTCTTGTTCCACTAGACCAGATGGGGATTAGTCCCACCCCCACAAGTTCTTATATTCATTTATCGAATCGCTGTATGTCAACACACAGTAAAGAGTGGAATATGTACTATTTGATAACTGAAAAAAACTCTGAAATTTTATTGCTTCTAGTGTAGTAATCAGCTTACTTTTAACTTTAGAAACAATTTAAACTTTCGTCTAATATTTTAATTATAGCAAACCAAAAATAAAACAAGGTTTACTGTAACTTAACTTCTGTTTAATTTACCTTTTTCAACATTTGTTTTCCTCATTAAGATATTTTAAAATTAGAAATTTAGGAGCTTCAATTTTGCAATTTTTCTTTTTAACTAATCATTACTTTTTTTTTTTTTCAAAAAGTATTTACAATTTCTTTTGTTATTTAATTTTGTTTTTACGTTTCTATCAGGGCACTGAAAATCAAAAAAGTATATGTAAAGTATGTAGAAAAATATTACAAGAAAGGTAGATGTACAATTATTCCTAAACTTATTTTTCGAGAATTTAGGTTAGAACCGTAAAAAAAATATCGTAGATCATGAATTTTAATCTATGTGCACCTAATTCTGACAAGTTCGTAAATGTAGTTTGGAATAAAAGTAATTCGTGCGCGTTATATATATATATATATATATATATATATATATATATATATATATATATATATATATATATATATATATATATATATATATATATATATATATATATATATATATATATATATATATATATATATATATATATATATATATATATATATATATATATATATATATATATATATATATATATATATATATATATATTCAATTCAAAAATCGTTGGATTTTTAATCCATGCCAAACTATGAGAAATCGCATAGCCGTATGCAACCGAAATTAGCGCGAAACTAACTGGCTTATACCACGAATATAGATTTTCAAATAACCCCATTTGCTCTAAAATTACCTTTTCAAAGCTAAATAAAAGAATTCACAAAATTGATATTTTTTTCACGAAATTGAATTTACGAAATCAATAAATTGGATAAATCTGAATTTATGATAAAAACTCATGAGAGGGAGGGACTGTGGTCACCCTCCCAACCACTGCCCACGGCAAATGATGCTTCACATCTCTGATCTTAATCCTTCCTCAAAATAAATCTAGAAATGAGCTTCAGCGCCATCTAGCACAGTTGTTTGGGGGCAGTCCTTCTTACAAAGACTGAAAGACCACTTAACCGCAATAGGGGTAAAGTGGACAATGTAACCCCCCGCATCCTAATTTCCTTCAGCATGTTCCGACACATATGCATTTCTCCGAGTCTCCCTCTGTATTGCCCTCAACACAGCCTCAGGGTATTCCTTCCGGGAACTGTTTGTTTGTAAATGTCATGGGTGAGGAAAAAGTATGGCTGGCCCAAATGCTTCTCAAATTTGACACCGGAAATGTCCGTTGTGAGCTTGGTCAAACAATGAGAGAGAAAAAGCTCTGCTCGGAGGTTTTGGGAAGAAATATTATTCTATTTACTGTTCAGCAGAAAAGTATACAGATACATAAAAAAATTGAACAATTTTGTTATCATTATTCACTAAATAATCAAAACTTAATATCAATGTTCAAATCAAAATAAAAATCTAAAATATACTTATTTTATTTTACTTGATATAATTTCAATTTGCTTTGATTTTACGATATTTGATTATTTTTTAATGGGCCTTATTTATGTAAAAGCAAAACAGTTGCACTTCTCTCTAAGTACTTCACTTGTATAAATATTTTAAAATAGACAAAAATGCCGAATTTCTTATCTCTCTTTAAAAAAAAAAAAAGAAAAATAATGTAGTTTATTTATTAACTTTGGAATAACTTTTCTTGCTTTATAAAATATTTTGATACAAAATTTACGGAAAATTCCGTATATTTCGCTTATATATTTTTCTATCAATGATTTTTCTATGAATGGAACCCCTGAACAGGAAGCTGCGTGAAGCAACTGAGATAGCAGGCAGAAGCAGTAGGGAAATACTCGTCTTCCATTATTCAAGAGAGATTGGGGTGGAACCCTGGATTGTCGCTTTGAAAGCACTTTGCCATGGTAAGCCTAATTGACACCGGAGCTGGCACCCTTTTCTCTACTATATACCTGCATAGGGACATTGAATTCTACTGACTTTAGATGTGCAGACCATCTACGGTTACATCACATATGAACTCTTTATTTACCGGTCGCTTTTCCCTATTTGTATATATTAACGTCACGAAAAAATGCAACAATATCGATACTGATGATTAAAATATATCGATTACTTTCCTCGATTCCTAAATGGAGCAGTAAAATAATAGGACCGCAGTTCATCTTTCATGATTTTTAATAGATGTCGGAGAGCAAATGGAAAAAGATGGAAAAGGAATTTTGATGCCGAACCAAGCTTGATGAAAGATATTATTTAACTCAAGTCAATCAATATGATCAGAAAGTACAGCCCACACCTTGTAAGTTGATCAAACTCCTCTAAAACTCAACCCCTAGAAGTGTGATGCGGATATTATATAGGCAGTGAACCCTAAATCCAAAAAAGCAATATGAGAGTTCGAAAAGCTATGCCGCGCGCAGTTACTGCCCCCCTCCCCAACAGATGCAATTGTTAAGCTGCGGTATGTATATATATGAGTGTTACAGCAATCAATTTCACTTTTCATTTTCACCAGGGCGCAATGAGAGACCAGAAAGGGAAAACGCCCCATCCGCCCCTTTCAATCGAACGGCACGAAACTTTAATATCGATTCGAACACGCCCTCTTCAAGTGTTCTTTTCTTGAGGGAAGAGGGAAAGGGGGAGGGAAATATGGAAGAAGCCAGCAAAACTTCCCCACTCCATCCCATTTAGAAGTGTTTCAAATTTTCAACCCAGAAAAATTCCAATTTTGAATAGAGATGTTGCGTTCCATTGAAAATGCGCTGGAAAAGTTTGGGTTCATTTTTTTTTATCATTATTATTTCAGCTGATTTGAGCGGGTCTGAGATAGAGACTATGATAGAGTTTATTAAAAAAGTGTTTTTGGGTCCGAGTCTATTTCGCATTATATTTTTAATTCTATTGACGTAATCTGATTTATTTATTTTTATTTTATCTCTGCGCTGTGTGTTTTAATAAAATCGACTTAGCTATTCAGCCATTGAGATTTCCTCGGTCGATATTAAATATTGCGAAACTAAAAACTTGCAGGAAACATTCTATATTCATTAAATATTTTATTGAACAAGTAAAATACAATTTATTTATTTCTGAAAGAGGTAAATATAAAAACAAACTTGATTATTCAGATAAAATTACAATATAGTGAAACTCAGCTCATGAATGATTTTAAAAATAAACTTTCAAAGATAAGAAGATGATACATTTTGTACACCTAAAATACAGTAAACAAGTGAGACAAATAAAATAATAGTTATCATGTGGGAAATTAACATAAAAAGTGGGGAAAAGCTTTCGCAATTACCAATGTGTAACATGTAAACCTTTCATAAACCAACAGATATTTTATTGGCATATTATAGGAAAAAGCCTTCTCAATTACCAATGTGTAACATGTAAACCTTTCATAAACCAACAGATATTTTATTGGCATATTATTGGAAAAAGTTTTCTCAATTACCAATGTGTAACATGTAGACCTTTCATAAACCAACAGATATTTTATTGGCATATTATAGGAAAAAGCCTTCTCAATTACCAATGTGTAACATGTAAATTTTTCATAAACCAACCGATATTTTATTGGCGTATTATTAGGAAAAAGCTTTCTCAATTACCAATGAGTAACATGTAAACTTTCATAAACTAACCAATATTTTATTGGCATATTATTGGAAAAAGCATTCTTAATTACCAATGAGTAACATGTAAACCTTTCATAAACCAACAGATATTTTATTGGCATATTATTGGAAAAAGTTTTCTCAATTACCAATGTGTAACATGCAGACCTTTCATAAACCAACAGAGATTTTATTGTCATATAAATTCACGTTTTCCCTCATTATCAGTACTTAAGGAAAATATTAAGGCTTGATTAAGTTCATTAAATATTATCAGTTGAGGAAGTTTTTAAAGAAGATCTTTATTTAAACTTTTCAAAAATGCATAATATGGCGTAAAGTTTGGAGCTCTTGATGGTCAGGTGAATATGAGTAAATTATTATCACTTTTCCCCTCCGGTATTAACTGGTAGAGGCGATTGGTATTAAATATTTGTTTAACTATAAAAGGTTCACACATTAAAAATTATAATTTCCTTTTTTAAAAAAATTATATCAATAATATATACTTAATTACCCCCCCATTTAAATAAAATATTTAAAATGTTGCAATAAATTAATAGCATATCCTTAAAGTTTACGTAATTCTTATATAAAATATATATTTCACATTCTTATTTTTTAAATTTATCGCTTGGTAACATTTTTATAGATTTATCTTCGATTTATGTAAACTGAAATGAAGCAAACTGCGTTATTTACAGAAGAATCTCTTTAATATGCATTCAAGAGTTTTAAGTTTATTTTAAAAAAGCTTGAAATAGAAGCGACACGCAATGTTTCTTCAAATTAACTCGCAATGATATCATCCAAAATCAACTACTTTTTTTCTGGAGAAAACACTCACTTTTCGGAAAATTCATTGCTTTCTCAAGAATATTTGCCCACAAATCTGTCGATCCTGAATATATTAAGAATTAATAATTTATCATCACTGACTATTTTTTTAGCTGAATGAGTATGTTTTAAAGATTCTCTGATACTCTAGCATCAGTAACAATTTTTCTTTTATCAGTTCATAAAAATATCCCCAACAAATAATGAACTTAATAAGGCAGTGACTAAGTGAATTATAAGAAATTATTATATACATTTTGAGAAACGTTTCTCAAAATATCATCAAAATGGTCTTTGCTTTGCCCCATAGAAAATTCGAACATATCGAATGATAATTTTTTTTTATCTGGTCGTTTGGATTATTAAAACTTTCAGAATTTCAAGTTGCAGAAATGGTAACCACGTGTGTAAAGACCAATACTTTGCTATGCGGACGTTGTCCGAAGAGGGGTTTCAAGAAATTTGAAATACAGGATTAAGGAAAAGACCCTAAAACTCGGTCTACCATTCCCATAGATATCATTTTACTTGGAGAATATTGGTAACATCACCACCTCTATTAGTGAACACGTGAATCTTCGACTAATTGGGGTAGAATATTTTACTTTCCACTAAAGAAAACGACTCCGTGACAAATAGGGTCGTAAAAGTCACTAAGTAATTATTATAAATTCAAATTCCTTATTTCCTCATATGGTATAGTATATTATTATTTTTATAATTAACAGAAATTCTTTCTTAGTAATTTCTTAAAGTTTTGATAATACTGCATAAAATGTTCGAGGCTAGTTTAAGACAACTTGTATGACATTCATTTGATTGTAATAAACCTATATAAACGAATATTCTAATGAGCATATTAGTATAATTTATTAATATAAAAAAGCAATTTAAAATTTTAATAAAATATGCTGATAACAATATATAATTGTTTGATTTTATATTTAAAATCCAATTCATCGATATATTTATTCTATAGTGATTAAAATTTGATTATGTTAAAATTTCAGATTGTATACCATTAATTAAAATCAACTGAAAATTAGCATTTTAATTTTTGACACTCATGTTTTTATTAAGTATGTGTCTACTTATTATTTTAATATTATTTTTATTTCATGATTTCATTCATCAAATACTTAAAATGAAGTTTTAGTATTTCCACATTTTCAGTCTTGTCTAGAAATTGTCTTGTTAGATTTATTTTTATGCATTTAGTTATATTCATCCCAAAATACAATTAATGAAATTTTCATAACTTAGTTATTTCGATATCTAGTTATAGTTAGAATATATTAATTCTTTTATTTGTGGAATTTAGATGAGGCGTTGATAACAGAAAGCATTGTTTGAACTGGTTCCTTTTTCCTTTTAATATTTTTGTATACTTTGGTGAAAAAAGTGACAACCAAATTAAAAACGTGTCTTCATGTATATTGCATCCAAATTCTATGCGTGTGTTGCTTTGAATGTGAGTAAAAGAAAGTTAGTAAGTAAATATTATGGATGAAACTGAAATTCAGTTCATTAATTTTAGTATTATTGATTAAAATATTTTAATTTTTATATGATTAACCGTAAAAATAAATAAAAGCTTTTTAAATCACTTTTGGCGACTGACATTTAATTTAAAGTTGTTTTTCCTTCATGGACACACAAAAGAAATCTGTCAGATTAAATTTAACAAATGTAAGCAATTTCAGAAAATTTTAAAGTAATATAGCTTACATTTTTAAATTTGAATTTTAAACGTTAATAAAAATAGAAAATTTCAGTTGATATGTTATTTTTCTATCTAATCGTCTGTCCTGCTGATATCATCACTACATCTCATTTACAATTATTTTATTTTGTCATTTGGCGATGAGATACGAACGCATGAAATGATGTAATAGAAACTGCTAAAGCTAACAGTTCGGCAAGAAAAACTGAAATTTGTCAGACTCAATTTAGAAAAAGGTAACAATTTCAAAAACGTTTTAAAGCAATATCGCTGAAGTTTTTAAAATTAAATATTATATCATTGAATAAAATATTGAAAACTATCGGAAACTATTCCATATTACTGAAAACCGAAGTAATCATTATCATAATCATCACAGCCCTTTCAGGGTTAATTTTATAGATGAAGTTAAAATTCATTATATTAATTTTAATATTATTAATTAAAATGTGTAATAAACAATAAAATAAATAACATAAAAATAAAGTTTTCGTTGATGCATAAATTGACATAGTTACTTAAAAAAATTCATATATTCAATAGTATTTACAGAGCCTGACTTAGCCTAATTAGGTACTGGGCAAAAGTTTCTTTAGGGGCCCTTTCTGCTTCTTCTTCTTCTATTGACTCGACAAGCCCGGGTGGGTCAAGGCCTTCCTTAGAACACTTTTCCACATCGGCTTTTGCTTGGAGACAGACCTCCAGTTCTTCACTTTTAGAATGCTAAGATCCTCATCTACCGCATCCCACCATCTGAGTTTGGGCCGACCCCTTGGTCTTTCCCCGATGGGTTTGTGATGCGAGATTTTGTATGTCAGGGTGGAGGGGCCCTTCTGCTTCACAACAACAAATTTTCTATTCGGTTGGCAACATAAATGAACTTTCTGTTCAATTTGGGGGCCTGGGGCAACTACTCCGGATGCCCTCTCCTCAGACAGGTTCTGAGTATTTATTTATTATTTTTTTAAGCAAAAATCAATAAAGAAAGTAAAAATATAAGTATTAAACCTTATACATTATTATTTATATCTGATGTATTATTATTATTATATAGTATTTACATCTGTTTCCCTTTTTTATTCGTGCATGGGAAATATTATAAAATTAAAAAAAAATATTATTAACAGCTTTACAGTTTCTGAGAGTTTACTGCAACGTTATGTATTTGGTTGAAAAAAGCAAACGATATTTGTAAAAATATCGTTTGCTGGATGGTGGAGGGATAGGCCTATGGCGCCTGATGATCGAGATAGAAAGGCTTTTCTGCCGAACCAGCCTCCCTCCTAGATCTCGTATTCGATTTTCACGTGCGAGAGAGAGTGGCGACAAAGAGTTCTCTATTGGAAACCGGATGTCGTAAGGGCTGAATTTTGCCTTTTCACGGTAATCCTATTCCGCTGGACCGCAAGTCAATTTCGGAAAGATTCCCTTTGTTAAAATCAAACAGCATTATTTTTTTTTTTCAGATTTAAATGGTGGAACATGACAAACCATTGAAAATTGCAAATACTGTTAATTTTATACGAGATACTAGCATCTTTACTCTTCGAATTCCCTAGAAAATAAGGGATATAATTTTTTTTATATTTTTTCCTGTCACTGCAAATATGATGGAAACATTTTTGAATCAGCAATTAAAAAATATCATTCAGAATTTTAAAAAAATTCCAAAGGATCGAAATAATTTTCTAGAAATATGATAAAGTATTGACAATAAAAGCTATACTAATAATCGAATCGCCAATAGTATGTTATTCTAATTCCTGATATTACAAAATAATATACGCATAGATAATTTTACTGGTGTGGCTGGAAATATCTATAAATTAGAATATAGAACTATAGAACAAAAAAAGGAAAATTTCTGCTATACGGTAGTAAACTTTAATTAAAAAAATTTTTCAGTGTCTGAATCATTACAGCTTTAAAAAAAATTTAACTGTAATAATTATATTTTATTCCCTAATATGTAACTATATATAAGTATTGTAAAATATAAATCTGTATATATTTTATAAATCTGTAATATTATACAATAGTTAAATTTTGGAAGCCCGGTGGCTTAGTGGCAGCGTTTCACAGGTCTGAGGTTCGATCCTCGGGCTGGGCAAGGCTGACTCAGCCTTTCATTCCTTCAATGGGTCGATTAACTGAGTATCAAGCATGATTGGGAACTAAACACTTGGGGGTCTTACATTAGGCTGACCACCTAACTGGGACATATGCTTCCACCCCAGGGCTTTCGGTCATGAAAACAGGTATGGGCACTGTAGGCCTTGGCCCACATGGGCGGTCGTGCCATGGAGTTTAGTTTAGTTAAATTTTAAATATATAGTATATAGTTTTATGAATTAATATTTGAAATTTCAATTAAGTAATGTGATGCAGGGTTTTGACAAAAATTATTTTCACAGAAGTTTAAAGTGTCGACTAAAAATGTAAGGTATCGAATTTTGGTCGGAAAAGATTTAAAATTCGTATCTTTATAGCATATGTTTTGAAATCAAACAAACATTGTGTACAACATTGCTAAGAAATATGGTTGTAGAAATCTGACAAGAATAACTCATTTTCAATATTTCCCGTCAAAAATACCAGGTAGGTTTGTCAAGAATGGTTTTACTCATGCTCTATTTTTAACGGAAAAATACAGCAGAAATTTAACAAGAATAGTTTTATTCTCGAAAGAATTTTTAATCAAAAATATGCAGAAATTTAACAAGAATAGTTTTATTCTCGAAAGAATTTTTAATCAAAAATATGCAGAAATTTAACAAGAATAGTTTTATTCTCGAAAGAATTTTTAATGAAAAATATGCAGAAATTTGACAAGAATAGTTTTATTCTCGAAAGAATTTTTAATCAAAAATATGCAGAAATTTAACAAGAATAGTTTTATTCTGAAAAGAATTTTTAATCAAAAATATGCAGAAATTTAACAAGAATAGTTTTATTCTCGAAAGAATTTTTAATCAAAAATATGCAGAAATTTAACAAGAATAGTTTTATTCTCGAAAGAACTTTTAATCAAAAATATGCAGAAATTTAACAAGAATGTGTTTATTCTCGAAAGAATTTTTAATCAAAAATATGCAGAAATTTAACAAGAATGGTTTTATTCTCGAAAGTATTTTTAATCAAAAATATGCAGAAATTTAACAAAAACAATTTTACCCATGCTCGAATTTCCAATCAAAAATGTGTAGAACTTTAAAAAGAATAGTTTTATTCATGTTCCAATTTCCAATTAAATATATGCAAAACTTTAACAAAAATAGTTTTATTTTTGTTCGAGAATATTCAATACTCACTATACACACACCCGAATAACTACATTAATGAGATACTATTCGCGCGTAATGTTAAAATTGAAGACATTTACTGTTGTTTGAATAAAAATCTTCAAAAATGTTATTTAAAACTTTGATTTGAATAATTTTGTAAATATCAGATACTTCAACCATGAAACTGGACAGAGCAAAATTTGATGCAAAAATTGTTTTAATAACATTTGAGTTCCAGTTGACGAGATGATGTTTGTCGCTCAACGGTCATTTTTTGCAGACGAGGGCTAATTAGACCGGGACCTACGGTTTAAAGTGGATTCCGAACCACTACAAACATCCATGCCTAATGCGGGATTCCAAGCCACGAACTGTTGAACCGAAGGCGAGAGCGCTAACCATTCGGCTGCCATCTCGGCAGTTGACGAGATGAAGCAGAGTTAAGGGCTCAATTTCATAGTTCTTGGTCAGCCTCCCAGTCTGGGACTGGCCACAGGCCGCTCTCTAACTACAGTCTCAGTGTTATACCCATTCTCACAGCTCCAAATCAAACATTTTTCCAAAAAATGCAAGATTATTCGACTTTCCCCTTAATAAAAGAGCAGAGGTTTCGAGCCTCTGTATTACTTGGCTTTTAACTTTTTATCATAAGATAATATAACAATTATTTTGTATAGTTTGTTAGACTTCCTCGATTTTGTATGCATTGAAATAAATCACAAATTATTTTCCTATTATACCTTTCCTTTATAATAAATATTAAAGTTCATATTTTTAACTTTTATTCGATGATATAACTGAAGATGATTTCTGAATTATTAAAAAATAGAGGTATTTTATTTGTTTGGATTAAAATTCGGCCTGAGCCAATCCAAAATTTCAGCAACTTTGCATTCAGTGACCGTTTATTACAAAAAGTCGTACAGAAACTACTGTGCATTGAAGGTGATTGAAAGAGGATACACGCACAGAAAATTCTGAACTATTAAAAAATGCAGATACATTATCAATTTACTTAGCCTGAATCAATCCAATTAATTTCTTCTTCTTAAGTGGCGTTACAGCCCTATGCAGGCCTTAGCCTCCAATACAACCTCCTTCCACTTTTCCCGCTTCAGAGCCAAAATTTTCCAATTCTTTATCTTCATGGTCTCCAGGTCCTTTTCCACATTGTCAATCCATGTTTCTCTGGGTCTCCCCTTCTTCTTGCTATTGAACCCTTTGTTATCCTTTTTATGATATTTTTTTCATCTCTGCGGTGTACGTGGCCAAGCCACCGTATTCTTTGTGCTTTCATGAATCTCACCATGTCTTTGTTTCACACTAGGTGCATTCATTTATTATTTCTTCTGATCCATACACCATTTTCAAGCCTTGGTCCACAGATTTTCCTTAAAATTTTACGTTCGAAAATTCTAATATATTCCGAGTCCCTTACATTCAATGTCCATGTTTCTCCGGCAAATGTAACGATTGGTCTAATGAGGGTTCTAATTTACTTAGCCTGAATTAATCCAAGATAGCAAATTTTCAACTACGTTGATATTTATAGACCGACTTCCAAAATGTCAAACTGAAATTAATTTACAGGAAGGGCGATTGAAGATAATACACACAAAAATAGTGAATTATTTACAAATGTAGATATATTGTTGATTTGCTTATACAATTTGACCTGAGCTAATCTAAGATATTAGATTTTAAACAGCGTTGCATTCAATGACCGATTACTACAAAAAATCTTACTGAAGCTAATTTACATTAATGGCGATTTAAAGATGGTACGCACATTCGCCTCTTCAAGATAGCGAATAATAAGGCCTCTGCAAACCGATAATTATTTAGACAAAAGGGGTCAAAGGGTCTCCTCGTCAATCCTGATCGTCGCTTGGCGTGTCCGGCAGCGAGGAGAAGCACAGAGATTATAAAACAAATCACAAAGACGATCAACTAAACGCTTGCAGACGATTGTTCCGGGGAGTGATCGCACGATGGAGAAGCAAGCCCGGGTTTAGTCTGAAGCCGCCATGTGTTTAAACGCATCGCTGACCAGGGGGGTCACGCTGCGATGCCGCCGACCCGTGTTATAGGGTGGATTAGCGGAGCCTCACACACCCTTCCCGAAAGAAGAGCAGACGATTCTTTTTCGTCGCAGGGTGGAGGATGAGCTTTAAATAGACCCGATCGGTATTTTCTTCCATGTTTACAAACCCACATCGTTTACAAGAATGTTTGTTTGCTGCTTAAACTAGAAGGATATTCATTGTGTTGGACTTGTTAGCTTCAACTTTGGTCATTAGGTTAGGTTATCGTATTTTTTACTGTAATTCGATGCCTGTTTTATGTCTAATGGGCTGTAGCTGCTGTTTGTTTGTGGAACTAACCCATTTAAGACTTAGAAATGCCATAAGAGGTACACTCACATAATTTTGACCGCATATTCAGATCTTTATACTTAAGTGACTCATGTACATATGACATAATGAGCCTTATTGAAGTTTGTCTAGAAATTTTCTGATTCCTTTCATTTGGGCATACAAAAGATACAGCAAAGTTTTTTAATAAATTTCACCTACTATTAACTTATTTTATACATTATTACTTAAAATTAATACTGTATTCATAAACTAAGAAACTAATATCGTGATAATTAAAACTGAGTCGTAAGCTGAAGAGATAGTGGTTTGACTATGAATCCATGGTTTCCACTCTTAACTTGAGCATGAATATTCAAGAGGGTTCATAGTTCCTTGTAAATCGAAGATCTTAAGCGAATTTCCTTTGGAATATAAATAACAAGAAAAGAGCAAGAAAACAATTAATTACATCACAGTTTATAATTTAACTAAGACATTTCACAGACTATGATTTCTCAGATTGTGGTTTCACAGATTTTAGAAGATGTATTCAACTATAATATTTATGTGGATGAAATAGAAAAGTAATGTTAAAAAATTTTCATGCTAATAAATAACTGTTTGATTTTAAGAAAAAAAAATTCACAAATTTCATGTGGATGGCACATTATGGATGTTTTAGAAATTTACCAAATTTAAATTGAGAATGAAATCGTAGTTTTTACCTTATTCCTCAAAATTTCCAAAAATTACTTTTACAACACCATTCTGTTGCCAAATTGTAGAGATAGACGTTAATCTGATCAAATCATAAAATTAAAAAAAATTAAATGTGCTTTTAAATTTTTTATAAATTAAAAGCAACAATATCTGTATTGGAAATATCCTTGGAAATAACGTTTCAACTATTAACGAATAATAAATTTGAATAAGATAAAAAATTATCATATATATATATATATATATATATATATATATATATATATATATATATATATATATATATATATATATATATATATATATATATATATATATATATAGTATATGTATATATATATATATATATATATATACATATATATATATATACATATGTATTTATATACATATACATATGTATATGTATATATATATATAATATATATATATATATATATATATATATATATATACATAGCTTCAAAATTTCGTTTAATTTGCACAATATGAATAACATGTATGTGTAATCAATGTTTTATGTGTATGTAAAAATTATAAATATAGTAGTTATTGTATTTAAAAATGACTTTATAATAAATGGTATAATAAATGACTTTATTTTTGTAATAAAAAAGCATTTTGTCTGACTCTTATAATAATATAAAGAATAAAATTAAATAGTCAAAAAATTTTTCCATTTTTGGTCCATTTTTCTGAAATATATCACAGTTAAGGGGTTTTAAGTTAAGGAAGTTAACAGTTAAATAAACTGACGAATATTCTAATTCATAGTTTCACGATTAATTAATTAAAGAAATTTTGAATTCAATTAGGCGTAAATGTCGATTTGTTCGATGTTAAATACTAACAGTTAGAGTGTTTTTAGTTTATTGATCTTATTGTTAAAATATATGCTTCTATTAATTATTTATAAAAAGTTTTTGAATATATGAAATGATATTAACTTTCATATTCATCAGGTATTTCTTATAACATCAAAATTAATTCAGCAACTGTGCATGTGTTAATAAGAAGAATGGGACACTTAAATAACGATAATTTGTACATATATCCATCCTAAAATGGGGCTTAGATGTTATGATGTGATTTTAATATGGAAATTGGCGCTAAAAAATGGATCATTTATTTGATTAAATATTCTTAACTTTTTTAATTAATTTTTGTGAAAATGTACTTTTATAAAATTTGTCTTCTTTTTCATTAATTTATAGCGAAATTTCTAAAAAAATTAATGTTTCAATATTTATTGATTTATTTACGTAACTTTTTGATCAATTTATATAAAAATGATACATTTTTTATGTTAGGACTGAAAAATCGTGATAACAAAATTGAATACTTTAATTTCTATTATGGATAAATGACGACAGTAGAGAATTTTTCAGATTTTAGAATTGTTTTTTCTAGAATATATAATAAATTATTTACACATTCACTAAGAAACAAAAAATTATGGTTTCTTCATATATTTTTAAAACTGTATTGACTTTAGAATTACACTTTAGTTTTTTTTCTATTTTTAAAAAACAGATTACCAGTATTTAGTAAAGGAGTAAAGTTAATAACACCACTCTTCTTATTAATTTAATGAGTTTGAAAAGCATGAAACATAATTACTAAAAACTTAATAGCTAAACATCACAAATTAAAGATGGATAAAATTCAATATTTTATTTAGTTTCAAACATTTATTAGTTTAAGTTTGAAAAATTTTGAGTAACAATTTGTTCTCGATAAAATTTTACTATTCAAAACACACTAAATGAAAAAAAATATCAGCAATTTAAAAAATAGTTATATATATATATATATATAGTATATATATATATATATATATATATATATATATATATATATATATATATATATATATATATATATATATATATATATATATACGATTGTCACTCTGAAATTTTTGAGATACAACTAGGTTTTTAAAGTTATTCTTATAAAATTTTAGGTGTGTTCAAAGTAGTCTCCTCCAGCATCAATGCACTTTTGTAGACGAATTTTCCACAGATTAAATGCCTCAAGCCATTCATTTCTTCGAATAGCTGAAAAAATGCATTTATAGCCACATCAATCTCTTCTTCTAAATGAAAACGACGTCCACGTAAGCTTTTTTAAGATGAAAGAATAACCAAAAGTCGCACATAGCTAGATCAGGTGAATACGGTGGATATTCGATCACTTTAATTTGTTTTTGTCTAAGAAACTCAACTGTTAATCCGGCTGTATGTGAAGATGCATTATCATGATGAAGCATTAGTCTCCTAACATTCAGTTCTTGTAGAATTTCTGGAAGACAATTAGTGGCATACCAGTTTGCTGTTACTGTCTTCTGTCCTTCCAACTTGATGGCTTTGACCCATCCCGTACTTCTGAAGAAAACGGCATACATCACTTTTTCAGTGCGCGTTGTTTTTCCACCATTGTCGGCGTGGGATCATCTTCAAAGACCCATACTTTGCTTTCTTGACGTGTTGGAACGTCAAAAAACAGTATGTACGTTTCATCACCTGTTACAATTTTAGAAATGATGCGGTGGTCACCATCATTCAGCCTATTAAGAGTTTCTTTACTGATTCTGACACGCTCCTCTTTTTGATGCTCAGTTAGATTATGGGAAACCCAACGGCAAACTACTTTTATCATATGTAATTCTTCATGAATGATTTTGTGTATGGCTGCGTATCCAATGTTAAGTTCCTTCTGTATCATTTGATAGGTACAGCGATTATCATCCATGAACATTTTTCGTATGTGCAGATACATTATCCGGGATGACTGCCGACGGCGGCCTTCCTGTGTGTTCTTCATCCTGAAGAAAATGGCGACCTCTTCTCAATTCTCTCAATCCATCTGAATACAGTAGCACGAGCTCGAGATTCATCACCCAATGCTAACTGCAACCGTTGAACGCATTCTTCTTGATTGAATCCTGCTTTGAAATCGTAGAAAATCATAGCGCGAAAATGTTCTCGCGTCAACTCCATTTTCTCTTCTGTTTAAAATTTATTCCACGCTAAACAAGTTGAAGTAAGTCAGTAAAAAGCTCGTCTTCTGCGTTAAAATAATTTGTACTTTAAAATTAAACCGTTATTTTTATTTTGTAAATTCTCGTCTGCGCGTAACTCAAAAATTTCAAAGTAACCCTTGTATATTAATAAATAAATATATACATATATATATAATTAATTAAAATTAATTATTAAAAAATCATAAAGTTTCTGAATTTTATTAAATATTTCTCAGTATTCAAGATCAGTGAAAGATTTGATTATTCGTTTTTATAGGCATTATCTTGCGTGCACTTCCCTAACTCAATCTAAATGGAAACCGAAGTAAAATCTTCTTTGCTTCACAACAACAAACTTTACATTAGGTTTAAGGGTCCCTCTGATATAGGAGAACGGGACAAGTGCCCCGTTGGGCCCCTGTCTTAATCAGGCTCTGTTACGTATACGGAAACCTGAGTCCTAAGCTGATAGAACATGTTTGAATATTAAAATCTCTTAAAATTATTAAAAATAAAATATTATACCTTATTATTAGAAGCCTACCAAAGCATGAATGGACCAATACAGTGTCCTTTAATCTGATAAGATACAAATAATAAAACTGATATCTTCATAGGGTGATACAATCGAAAACGGTGCTTT
Source organism: Latrodectus hesperus (assembly GCA_037975125.1). Lineage (NCBI taxonomy): Eukaryota > Metazoa > Arthropoda > Arachnida > Araneae > Theridiidae > Latrodectus > Latrodectus hesperus. The sequence goes on along the minus strand of CM075855.1, from coordinate 95,623,689 downwards.
AATGTTTTATTACTTTCACGAATGTAAAAGTTAATGTCAAACACGCATATCAAATGTATGTTGCTGAATTAATAATAAATTAAAATTTTCATATGGTTTGAAGAATGCATTTTTTAAGTAAACATCGTTTCTAATTTCTTAGTTTCACCATTTTCCCAAAGATTGAAAATGCAAACCTGTCACAATTGAGTAAAACAGTATTTGAAAAATTATTTTAAAAACTTTTGAAGACTTAAAAAAATAGGGGTCAATGTGGAAAAAGTCATTGTGTTTTCGAAGTCAGCAGAAAGATTGACAGCTAACTTAGCAGATTTTCAATGTCGAGAAGGATTTCATATATATATTTTGGGATCTAGCATTTCTCCTCTGGTGTGGCGTGAAAGTCCGAGAGGAATCTGCCATTGGTGATGTTTAGTGGCTGCGTTCTTCAAAAATCGAGATTCAAAAATGCAATGCAATAATATATTATAAAATAGTTAAATGGGTATTCCAATAATCTGGAAATAAACTAGAAGAATCCCAACATGAATTTAAGGCCGTATAATCTATGCGTCAAATTCTGAGATTGGCGATTATTTGGCGGATTTTCTTATGTATCTGGCAACCTTGTTTTTGTTACGTTATACATATGGAGATCTATAAGAATTAAGAAAATTCTATTTTGGGAAACCTAGTATTTACGTCATCGTGCACGTCACCTTGGCAACATTTCTTCATCGCCAAAAAATTTCAGAATTTGGAATCATGGATTATACGGCACCTGTGCCGAATTTAATGTTATTAAAATGCTTATTTTTCTTTTCCTCCAGCTAGTTTTTAATTATTACGTCACAATTCAAACAATTCACGTGCTTAAGAGAAACCTTTAAGTATCTTCACTGATAAATGTTGGTGTAGAAGAAGAAAAGTAACTTACATAAAATGATATATTCAACTGAGATTTACAGATGGAACCATTAGAAGTATCCTTGCTTAAAGTAAGAATCAAACACACGAACCATGAAACTAAAAGTAAGACCTATCCATTCACAACAGCACGCGCGCATTCTATTTATTATAACTTTATTATGGAAATTCGCGTGAGTGTGTTACTATATTGGTTACATTAAAATTGGTAGATACTGTATCAATGCTTAAGAAAATATTTTCAATAATTAAAAAATTAATTAGTGTTTAATGAAAAATTATATAAATAAAAGTGAAAAAATAAAAAGAACCATAAAATTTTAACTGATAATTACTATAGTTAATGTAAATTCTTGAAATGTCCTTTTTTTGTCCCTTTTTTTAAAGACTTTTTTGAGCATAAAAGTATATTATTAACTTAATTCCTTAGTTAACTATTTCTATCAAGATATATTTTGCATTAAAAAAATTCCTACTACTAATAACATTTTTTAAAAACAATTGAGAAAAATATACATTATAAAATTCAAAGAGTAATCTACTTAGAAAAAAGTTCCGTTTTGGATAATGCTGAGTAGAAATGTTTTGTATAATCTGTAAAAAATCATGTGATTTTCCTAGTTATTTCAAAGTAGAATTTTCTATCTAGTTGCAGTATAATTACACAGTAATAGATGCTGTAAACTCTTCCTTAATAAATATGTTGAAAACTGTTCTCAAACTAATTATTTGGACAAAGATTTATTTCTCGTATTCGCAAAAATCAAGTAGCCTTGGAATAGTGTCGTCGTTATCATTTTTAAATATGTCATTAACATCTAGAAGTCTTTAGATTATTTTATCATATAAAATCTAATTCAGAAAAACAAAATAAATTAATGTATTTAAATGTAATCACATTTAAAACAGCACAAATTATTTTAATTTGAAAGCTTTATTAGCAAAATTTAAAACTGGATCATAAGAGATTATTATAAGAGATTATTTGAATCTCTAAATGTAGAATTGAGATTTTCAAAATAATTTTAAATGTCTTTTCCCAAGCATTTTACACATAGCACTCTAAAATCCTAAAATAAAAATTAAAAAAAGTAGGAATGTGTAAAATTTACTTCAATAATGAGTTAATTTCTTGAATTCTTGTGATGTATTTTTGTAATATATATATATATATATATATATATATATATATATATATATATATATATATATATATATATATATATATATATATATATATATATATATATATATATATTATTTAACTTGTAGGTCCCGATTTAATTAGCCAATGTACAAAAAATAACTGTTGAACGACACACAATCTAAATTAATGAACATAAAATGAATGTAAAATAAAACTTTAAATAAAATCTGGTATATTTTATATATAAATGGAAAAAATATAAACTGTTTATTATTGATGTTATCACATATCTCTCCTTTTCTTATTAATGTATAGGAATATTTTGATTCCTCTGAATCTTTAATCTATAGAAAAATACCTATAAAAGACAATTTATTAAATTATATTTGACGCCATATTTGAGAACACTTAGAGGCAGGTAAAAAAGTTCGCTAACTCGCGAAAGTGCGCGTAAAATAGAAAAGTCTCTACTCGTAATTATTCTTTTTACCAAAATGGTCTATGCATAAATTAATTGCTGCAAAAAAATTACTTTATACGCATAACATAAAAAAAACACATAGAAAATGATATTCATACATAATGACAATTTCTTACCTTCTTTTATTGATGAAAAATCATGTAAAGTAATCTCTTAATTTTGGCATTTCAGAAGTGTACACTTATAAATAAACATATTATTAAAATTTTTTGACATAGTGATATTGATGTTTTTCTCAAAAAAAAGTATCTCAATTTTATTAGTGATTTATTTACTTATTTTTCAGCTTTTCCTTTTGTTTCCCGCCTCCGAAAGTTCTTTTTTCATCCTCATTAAACATGTGATTTCATTCATTTAATCACCCGATAATTTTTCTGTAGAAATAGCATCATATTCAAAAAAATTTCTAAAAATATTGTAAGAGGCAATAAGCTTCTTTGTTAAGTTTTTACGTTATTAACTTTGTTAAGTTTTTACGTTATTAACTTTGTTAAGATTTTACGTTTTTAACTTTGTTAAGTTTTTACGTTGTTTAACTTTGTTAAGTTTTTACGTTATTAACTTTGTTAAGTTTTTACGTTTTTAACTTTGTTAAGTTATCAGTCGAGCAGTAGGCGACTTTTGTTAAGTCTAATTTAAAAGGGTGAGAACTCATCTTCATTTAAATCATCAGGTCCCTGTTTCATCAGCATACTCCCCCATACTTGCCCAGAGTGGGGCTTTACCAGTTAATGGAAATAGCCAGGTGATTTCACTTTAGAAGAGGAGATCAAGCAGACCTCCTAATACTTGACCTGCCACCCCCCAAAGGTACCATTTCACTTGCAGGGCATAGCGACTACAACCCACACTCCAGTGAATACGACGGATCTTAGGTTCAGCCGGGATTCGAACTCACTGCCTTTCGATTCCCTAACTAACTAAGCCCTTTGCATCATCAGGTAAGTGCTCTTGGCTTTCTTCAGTTAACGGTTACGGTGGCGAAATGATCTAGATATCGTTTTTCACTAACATCATTCCCAAGTGTAGATAGATATATTGCTTCTAGAACGTCAATTTCATCGGATGATTCCAAACCACGACCATTCTTTACTAAAGTACCTGACGATATTTACACTAGAAGCTGTTCATTAATGATGTAACGGCTGCAGGGTGGGAATTGGATTAATTCGGAGAAATTACACATGGATTGGTTTAAAAAATATTCGGAAATTTAACACAGAGAGTGGAGACAGCCTTCAAAAAGTTAATAATTCTCCAATGAAAACATTGATTCCAGTTTCTCAAACATAAAATTGAAAGAAAAATCGGACGATAAAAAAGTAAATTCAAACGATTCAAGTGATTTCGTAAAATGGAGATCTCTCGGCTTTTCTATTCGTAAATGGGAATTAAAATCATCATTGCGTCTTTGGGACCTTGTTGGGGACCAGTTTTTTAGTTCGTAAAATCGAGAGTGTTCGTAAATGAGGGGTTCATAAAAATGAGCGTTTACTTTGTTTTCAACTGAAGAGATCTTTAAGAAAAACAAACAAACAAAGTTTTCAAGGAAATAAAAACAGTCAGCAATTTTTCAAACGATTTTTTTAAGATCATGCAATACAACTCAAATATTTTCATAGTTCATGATCGCGTAATAATCATAATGAGAATCTAAACTCGTTTAAAATACAATTATTAAACGAGTTTTAAGTATTATTGTCTATTGTCATAATGTGAAATAATTTTATTATAATTTAAATCGTTTTGTCACTTTTATAATTATGAGGATCAAATCATTATAAATTGCATTACTATAATAATATACTAAAATGTAAAATTCAAATAATAACAGTTTCATGTCTAATTAAATAATTAGAAACTCAATATTATAATTATTATCACAGTAAAAGACTGATATCTTTATAGTTACATTACTATTACGTTATATATTTCAATGGTTCGTTCCAACCATAATAAATGTATTTCTATTATAGTGTGAAAATTAAACAATTGCATATATTATTTACAAAAAGAAGATAGAAAATAGTATCATGCTATTATTATAATAAAATATACCATTAGTATCACTTAAATTAATATAATCTCATATAATATTTTATCACGATGACGCAATTTTCAAGGCAGCCTAATCGTAATATCATTACAGTGTTATGTCCAAACCATTTCAGCGATTACACAATTGGAGATTAAAAACGCTGTAGTTCTATATCTAATTTCTGTATCAGATTCGAACATAATCAAAACTCTGAGGTTTGCATAACTACAACATAGTGTATATTCCAACTGATACCATGATATTGCAATATTATACTATGAAATTCAAATTTTCAAATAAAACCATTACCATTGTAATATAATTTTCAAATGATTATAGTAATATTAACAAACTGTAAAATTTAAAATCATTATATCGTTATTAATTTGAGTTTCAAAACCTTTGAAACTCGAATAGTTACAATTAGAATCCAGAACATTACAGTTATATCAATATTATATTGTAAGGTACAGTTAAGAATTTTACAGTGTAATGTTAAAATGTTCATCTTATTATGATAATAGTATTACAATTATAGTACTTATATAATTATAGTACTAATAATAATATAGTAATATAATTAATAGTACTAATAATTAAAATAGTAATATAGTACACTTACAGAGTACTATAGAGTGACATTGAAATAGCGATTACATTACTTTTGCATTGTAATTTTCACACTAAAATTATTATTATTGTAGCATTTTACAAGCTATTAGAATTGTTATAAAAATTTACCTCAATTATATAAAATCTGATCGTTATTGCATTTATATGTTGTAATCGGCCCTAGAGTAACAGGTACTCACTCACCTGTAGTAATCCTCCTTGCAGTATATGTTGCCGTCCCTCGCAAAACAGGTCAGCTCGGAGTCGAGTTGCACTTTGCATTCGCAGCAGGTGAGGCACCGCACGTGCCATTGCCGGTCGACGGCCAGCAGGTAGTAACGGTCCGCAATCTTGCCCCCGCACCCTCCGCACAGGTGGGGCACCGGGGGTTGGTACTCCCCCACGCTGATCACCGGCATTACACCCTCCGTCCTCTCCTCCTGTCTCAGCTGATGATCAACCTCACATCAACCGGAAGAGAGAAAGTGCTGTTCTCGCCTCGAGGGGGGTGGCAGACGACTTTATCTAATCCTCATCTTCCTTTCTCAGACGATTCCACGCACGCAGCGGAATAAATGTTCGACGATGATTAACGTATTTCTATTAAAATGTTGTCTCTTTTCAATCTTTGTTGAAAATTTTAGATCCTGGAATTATTATCGTTTGCTTTTTCTAGAAAAGTTGTAGTAATTTTTTCATAAAAAAAATTGTTTTAGAAAGTTTTGAAAGAAATTACATGCTAACTTAGTCTTGCCTTTGAAGTACTACACTATTGCAATTTTATCTGCATTTAAAAATTTCTTCTTAGAAAAGAACATTTATTTCTATTTATCGTCTGTAATTAATGCAACCGTCTATTTCGCTCTCGTTTGCTCTAACAAAATGTTTATTTCACTATCGTCTGTTCATTAAAAAACTAACCAATATCACCTGTTCTAAGAAAGCATCCAATTCAATATCGTTTGCTGTTTAAAAGAAAATATGACCGCATTTACTCCACATCGTTTTGAAATGCCAATTGTATCGTCACATTCATGCACATTTTAAACAAGCTATTCTTATCTAATTTGATGTCTTTTTTCTTGATCTTTGAATGTAAATATTTCGTTGCCAAGACTGTTTAACTTGCAAAGAAAATCCTTATATTATCAAAGATGGCTTTTTTGTTTTGTTACAAAACAAAATTTTAAAAATAACTACGTAACAAACTTTATCATAATCTGTTTTAAAAAGTTCTGAATTTAGTCTCACATGCAGCTCAGTAAAACTTAAAGATAATTAAATTTTAATAATTTTCATTAAATACAAAGTATAATAGTTTGCTTAAATCATAAGATAGATGATAAATTCTATTTAATATTTATGATATATAATACGTCGGAACTAATAATTAGCATTTACTTATCCTCTATATATAACTGTGAATTTTCAAAAAAATGATTATATAAAATATTCTAAAAGTGTAAATAACAAGCTAACATATCTTCTGGAATAATAGAAGTGAATTGGTGTTTTCCGTCGATTCGCATAAACACATAATCCATGAATAAAAGATAATGAAACACTCAATATTGAACGAAATGGATTAATCCAAGTATGGAATTAATGTCCTTTCCCAAATTGCACAAGATAAATTTTGCGTACATGCATCAATCCTATTGTGAATAATAGCACAAGTGTATGTAAAACTCACAATTATCACACAATGAATTCGGAACAAATCACTACGGTTTTTTCTTCAAAAGAAGGTAAGACCAAGTTGCGTACACCATGAAGAGAAACTGCAATCAAAATTCATCAGTCACAACATCGGGGACACATCGAACCACTTGTTCGCACTTGACACTTGCGAGCCTCCTTCTGGAGATGCTTCGATTGCGGACCTACTAGCTCCCGCTGCGACTGGCAAGATCTGTGTCAGAGCCCCGCCCATCAACCAATAGCTGAAGAGAAAGGCGCGGCTAAAGTGAATGACTGACGTGTTCCGGTGGATGCCGAAGATGAAAGGGATGCGTTTTCCAGTCGCGTACCGTACGTACTCACGTGGTCGGCACGTGCTGCGGGGGAGGAATGGGGTGGAGGGAATCGCATCGTTCTGTTTTGCAAGAGCAGTTTCCACGCTTCAGGTGCTGGTGGGCGGACGATTTCTTTCTTTTGTCATTCGCTTGGTTGAAATGTCACCTGCTGGGCGGCATCTTTCTTTTGTTATTCGCTGGATGAACCAATATAAAAAAGGTGTCTTATTGGAAGAATCGAAAATCAGCTTTGACTTATTTATTTATTTTTTCATTTTCATGCAGTTTTATTTTTTGATGCGTTTCAAGTATTTTCCAAAAAGGTTTTTTTAAAAAAATTTTAAAGCTGCAGGTTTTTTCTTTTACCTTTGTGGAAATGATTTTGAGTGCAACGTGACTTAATCCTTGGAAAACGGTTTTTCAAGGCAAAATGTCTCGGGTTCGATTCCAGAAGTTATTGTGAACAATGGATAGTTTGACACGGGTCGACCGCCTAATGACTGTGTAAGGACATTTTAATGTCCACAGCGTAAATTGTTCCGGAATGACTTTTTATAGCTAATCAGCCGTATTCAATCTCTTTGTCTGACAGAATGGTCGTTTGGGAGTTTCCCGGTTTCCTCCATTGCGATACTTGAATATTATCCATGAAAATACTTCTCAACAGGTAATTTACCAGGGGAAAATGAAATTCTTTGGATCAAACATTTTGACTTCTCATATAGACTCCTACCGAGGCGTGACTATTGCTAGTTGAAAACTTTTCTCATATAGAGTGTTCCAAACTCGAGACCTTGTAGAACCATTGGTACACCGATTGTAATTACCATTTATAATATTTCTGTGCACTTTCTGAGGGTTTCCTTCAAAAAGTCTTCGCTAATGTGAAATTGTTTACGAATGCGAGGCTCTTGCCCTCCCTAGATGAACTTCTTTAGGCATCATCCATACTAGAGAGTTACACCTAGACTCCATGAAAGGGTTATCGGACTGTATGAATAAAGTGGGTGACCCGAGCCACTGGAACTAGGAAACATTGGAGTTTGGGGTGAATAGTACAAAATGCTGATAAAAGCAGAGGTGCCCAATGACATACAAACCCAACTCTAAGAAGACGAAGAAGAAGAATGTGAAATTGTGCCATTATTGCTCCGACACTGACATTCAAATGGCACATTACTAACTCTAAAATAAATATATGTTCATTCGCTTATTGAATGATTGAATTAGTTTGTCTGTTCTAAGGCATCAACTCTAATATTAGTGTGGGGTACTCTGGCTAGAAATCGTCCGTCATTGTTCCGAAAAGCTGTGATTTCAGTAACTGATCTCGCAGACGACACTCATGCTGGGGGTAGGATCGAATCAATGTTGGAATTTTGCTGGAAGTGCGATGCGAAGTCTTAAAGAGGGGGGCATCGACTAAAGCAGGGATGGCGAACCTTTTTTTATGTCCGTTCCACAAAGTCATACAAATTCTTTTTTAAATAGGTAACTTTTAACTATAAAATTTCATTCGAAATGTTAGCGTGGTGAAACTACAAGTAACTATAATTAAATAAACAAATGAAAGCAATTCTTCCTTGCACAATTTTTTATTAATCAATTTTTTTTCAAAAAGCAATATGCGAGAAACAAAATTCACGTTAAAAACAATTGTTTTTAACGTGATTTTTGTTGCTGTACACAAGCTGATAAAGATTTAATATCTGGTTCATATTGAGTTGATTTCAACAGTACGAATGCAGAGCTCGACTCATCCGTCATTCTATTCCTATCTATTTTTTATAAAATTTAATTCTGAAAATAGAGATTCATATGCCCAAGTCGAAGAAAATATTGATAAAATGGCCTTTGCTGTGATATTTTTAAACAATTAAACGTGTCAGGAATTGAATTCCATGTAATTAAAATTTCATTTTCTATAATTTTATTTATTTTATCCAATAATCGATTACTTTCAATAATTTCTTAAATCAACAAATTTTTGGTTCCATATGATACTTGACTGAAATTCAACTAATTGTATTTCTAATAACATAAAATTTAACCACTCAAGGACTTTTAATTTAATTTTTCAAATGGTACTATATCGGAATATAAAATAAATTTTAAATTTTTTTTCAAATTCTTTAAACTGCGTAAATCTTGCAGAAAATTCCTGAATCAGGGATTGAATTACCATTGTGAAAACTCTTTCGTTAATGACTATTTGGCTTTTCGTGGCATTCACCTTCAAAAAAAATTTATTCGGAAAATATTTATATGAATTTGAAAGAATATCACGATTAAAAATCTGTAATTTCACTTCGAATGCTTTGATTAAGTCAAACATTATAATGACTGTTTAATTAACACCTTGTAGTTTTATATTTAATTCATTTATAAGTGAGAGCATAAATCAGTGAAAAAATATAAATTTCATAGCCATTCTACATCCAATAATTGATTGTATTGGTCACCAATGTTCTCATTGTTTAGAAATAATCTTAGTTCCTCCAAGCAATCAATAAATCTTTGCAAAACATTTCCGCGGCTTAACCAGCATACATTATTGTATAAAAGTAAGCCATTGTACGTCGAGTTTACTTAGGTTTAACAATTCTTGAAATTTTCTTTTATTTAGTGCTTGTGCTGATGTAAAAGTGACTTATTTTGTAACAAAATATCATCAAACATTTTTAAACCTGTTTTGGCACATAGCTTGTTGGTGAATAATGCAATGAAAATTAAGAATTGTATGTCCAATATGTTTTGTAAATAAATTTATAAATCCATTTTCCCGTCCAGTTAAGCTGTAAGCACCGTCAGTTGTAACTCACACAATTTTAGAAGGACATATTTCTCTTTTTTCCAATGCATCTAAAACTGCATTACAAATGTCTAATCCTTTTGTTGTTGTTAATGTTGATAAACTTATTAACTCTTCTTTAATATTGTTTTGAACAAAATAACGTACAAAAATTGCTAAGCGAACAGAACCTGTTACGTCGGTAGACTCGTCAAGGCAAATGGATATAAAATCGAAAGACTTTATATGAATTTTTTGTAGAAAATTTACATTTTCCGCGATACCCAAAATTCTCTTTTTCACTGTATTCCTTAGCTATTCAAATTCTTTGGATAATTTTTTCTTTGTTTTCGAAATCATCGAATAAGTATGGCAGCTCAGCATCCTTTAAAAATTTGCCTTCCTTAAAAGTTTTCGCATATTGAGCAATAGTTTTTGAAACTTGATAGCTAGCAGCAGTGGTGTTTGATTGAGTTGCAATATATTTCAATAAAGAAGTAGTCTGAGGACTTTTATTTTTAAGGCACGTGAAATCTACTCCGTTTGCTCTTCTACATTTCGATCGAGAAGAAATTTATGGTTGGTATTACAATGCCGCTTTACTGAAGATGCTCTACAGACTACAGTTTTAGAATATAAAATACAAATTGCTTTACTGTCCTTTTCAATCATACCATATCTATCTATCCACCAAGCTTGAAATTCTCTGCTACTACATGTTTCGAATAATTTCGATTTTTTCATTGAACTAGCCTTAATAAGAAATTCTAAAAAATATATATTTTGATAATATTGTTATAAAATAAATAATTTATTCTACATTCATTTGCAAGAACATATTTCGTCCTATATTAAAGTACTAAAAATATTACCAACCCAAGAAAATAATAATTACTATATTAGTTCAAGGTATTTTAATAATTATTTCTATATTTTACACTGATTTAATGATAAAATAATTTCTCATAATATTAAACTATTTTATTGTTCAAAAATAAGCAAAATAAATTTTAAGTTTATAGTAACTTTTAATACCTTAAGGTTGTTACTGGTTAAAACTTTAGTCGTGTGACGCAATATGTTCTTGCAAACGAATGCAGAATACAAAATATGAAATAATATGTAAAAATATTTACCTAAAAATAATACTAGATGTATTTACAATAAGCGGTAATATTTTTTGAAAGAATCACTGAAGTTTCAATGACGACGGTTTACTAAAAATGACTATTGCAGTCCGTCGTCTGATTCGAGCGCTGCGATGGCAACAACATGCAATAACATTAGAAGGCGAAACTGGATATGGAAAAAATCTTATCTAATGCGCATCTTTATACACTTCGAGAGATTTCATGCGATATTTTAATAATAAAATGTATATTTTAACGGTTCTAGTTAACATACTAAGATAGGTATTCACTACTACAAATTTGTATCATAAATTATAAATTAAGAGTATAGATAAATGATTTTTAATTCATTTCTACCAAAAAAGATAACTTATAAAAAAATAATTTTATTTTTGTGCGTGCCATCAAAATTTTCAAACGTGCCACTTGTGGCACGCGTGCCATTGGTTCGCCATCCCGGGACTAAAGTATCAACCTTGGCGCTCAGTTGTGAAAGGCATTCGTTTCAGTAAGTGATCCTGTCGAAATCTTTTACTATTTATAATTGTCACTCCATTCTAACATATTAATCACCACTAATGTCATTCAATCGGGATTTGAGCCCAAAACCACAAGAATATAGACATAGGCGACGGAGCACCTGGTCTGTACCTTTGGTGATCAAGTCCACCACATAATACATCTGGTTGTGGCAGAATTGCATTCTATTTCAGCAGATCACTGTTGTCCAAAATTATAAATGTGACAGAAATAAAATATCATCAATAAAACATTTACAAAATACCGATTATGGGAAATGGGTGACTAAAAATTTTAATAATAGGTTAGTTATTAAAACTTCATTTCAACATTCATTCTCAACAAAAAGCAGGCTATTTCTTTAGGATCATAAGCAAGGGGTATAATGGAAAAGTACCATGATCTTAACTCATATCTCACGAAACAACTGATCAATAAACTTAAAATCTCTCAAACCCACTTTTTCTAATTTTATAAATTTGAATACTACTGAACAATGGTAATAATAACTAACAGTTGAAGGAATTTTAGGTTAAAGCGTCATAGTGTGAATGCGTTATTCAAATGTTTCAAGAAGCATTACATCAGAGTGAGAGGAAAAATTCAAGTGCAAATCGTACTCTGGCATGGCTTGGAGTTGCCGCATGAAGTTGATAGTCTAGTGTACTTGCCAATCAATGCATGCTATGATGCTGCAGAAAAAATGATATTTTGATCATTTTGACCTTATGAAAAAGAAATTATCATGAGTGAAGAAGGCGGAGAACCCCATTTACCTAAAGAACTCATCCATAAACTTCGACGAAGAGACTCTCTGCACTTTTTGAAGGGGACTCATGTCATTTGCAGTGAGATGTACCAAAAGGAATAAATGGTTGAGAGTATTCTGAATGACAATGAAAACAACAGTCACAAAAATTCAGTTTTGAAAAAGGAAAAAAAAAAAAAATAAGAGAATACTTTTTGTCCGATTTTTTATTTTTTTAATTTCTAATGAGAGATTATAAACAGTTTACAGCAAAAATGATACCAGTTAACATAAAAAAAACACAGAATACAACAAGAAAGACAGAAAAAAAAAACCCAGCTGTAACAGAGTCCATTCATCTAATTGGTCTCTGGCCTCCCTGTGAAAGAAAAATCTTCGGCAGAGCAGGAGGACAGTGGGGGAGATGCGCGGAGTCCACACCCTCTGCAGAGTAGTCACAGAGTGCACATCGGAGAAGGAAAAGTTCTGTTGTTGTTGATACTTATGACACTTGGACAAGCCAAACTCGCTATGCTCTTGGCAGTGCGAATTAAGTCAATAGAGGGAGCGTCTTTCGTTTAATCAGAGCACCATGAAGGTGAAATTACGACTTTTGCTCTTCAAATCCTCCGATAGATGGCAGCACCAGAAGATCTACTCCCTCAATTTTGGCATTCATCTGAAGGGGGAGTAAATTTCTCCAGACCATTGCACCCATGGTAACTGCTCAACGACCGACCATAGGACTTTCGATTTCACAGATTTAACGAGCACGTATATCGCATGTACTCGGTGGGTCTTTGGCGGCATTGGGAATCGAACCCCGTCCTTCCGGATGGAAGACCGATACCCTAACCACTAGGCTACCACGGCCCTAGTTCTGTTGTTGTTGATACTTATGACACTTGGACAAGCCAAACTCGCTATGTATTGGCAGTGCGAATTAAGTCAATAGAGAGAGTCTTTCGTTTGGATATGAGCACCACGAAGTACGACTTTACTCTTTTTAAGGTGCCTCGTCATTTTGAACCACGGTCAGGTGACGAGGCCACACTTGAGCTGGCACCCTCCTCTCCCCATCCACGCCACACCAGCGGAAGGACTTTGGACGTCACAGATGAACGTGGACACGTCCCCAACCCACGGAGCTCCAGCAACCCAGTGAAGGAGAGTACACCGTAGTCACCCTCCCAACCACTGTCCGCGGCAAATGATGCTTCACTTTGCTGAGCGTACGGGAAGCGACGTGAAGCTACTGAGCCACTGGAGCTCACTGTATACATGTATATGTACAGGATGGCCAAAATGAAAGAGGTTCCATGTCTATTCCATCAACAGAACACGGGGTCATTTTTTTTTTAATTTGGCAACTTTGTATTTGCTTATATCTGTATGAACTTTCTCTCTTAAAATATCGTCAAATGATTTTCGCAAAATATTTTTTATTATCAAATTTTGAAATAATGAAAAACTTATATTCTACTAAATTATCTCATTTCAAAATTCAAATTTTTTATATATATTATTTAATTTTATAATTTTATTCCATACGATTTTTCTTTTATTTTGTTCTAAACAGCTTTTTTATAACTACATTTTGACACGCATTTATGTTTATAAATATTCTTTTTCGTAGAAATTATATCATAAGATTTTTATAAAATAGTTCTAGAAAATACAACGTTCAAAATCAATTTAGAAATATTTATTTCTACTAATCTTTCTCTCTTTCCAAAATAGAATAAGAAGGTTCTTTTTTTCTATTAAATGGATCGTTTCTTTCTTTCTCCAAAGTCAATGACCTTAATGATGAAAAAAATAGAATCTGGACAGTGGAACAACATGTACCGAGCACACCTCCGATGTAAACAACACCCCCTTCACGCGAGCCCCAGGCGGTGCAATCGCTTGATTGAAATCTGGCTTCTGAATCGATTAAGTAACGACACTGCTTCTTGCTCGCTCCATTACAGGGGGAAGAACACTTTGCATTGTCTGTTAGCTCGAGATGAGTTGTTTTCGCATGCGAAATAAAAAACTTAATTTGGTTGTTTTCTTTCTTTAATGTTATTTTCAAGAATAATGGCTGGGAACTAAATCAACCATTTTGATGCCATGTTTTGATGCAGGGACTTCCATACTATGCAATCATAGCTGCCATGATTAAGCACCGGTGTTACGAAGCTCTAAGCAATAGCACGATTTTTTGAAGCTCCCACAAAATTGTGGATTTATTGCTGATTCTTTAAGTATGTCATTTAATATTTAGAACCTTTGAAAATGCTCTTCGTAAGTTTATTTCATTCCAACACAAAATTATAAAAAATTAAAGCAATACCTTTTTATGCCAATTGTATAAAAAACATTATGCACAGTTAAAAAAAAAGAGAATATCTTCTTCTTTCTTCTTTCCCATCCTCTTTGTTTAGCAGGGCTAAACTAGGTCCATGACGTCGTGAACCGCCAGAAAGTCCAAGACTAGCCAAGGTGATTCGAAGATGTCCTCTTTATGAAGTCCCAGGCAAAAGACAATATGTTCCGGAGACGCACTCGCCGAGTTGCATTTGGGACAAGGCATTTACGTCCTTCACAGAATGAAATGGAACGGAGATGTCCACTTCGGAAGCGGGTGATGGTAGTCTGTCGCATTGAAGAGTGAGGGAGCCTCCCGGTGAGTAGCCATGGTGCAAGGGTGGAAGTGACCCAATGGCTTGGTTGACCCTCTTGGCCTGGGAGTAGAGTTCAAGGAAGTGGGCCAGATGGAGCCAGAGGTCTCCCTAGTACCTGCCTTTGCAAGAAAGTCAGCAGCTTCGTTGCCTTGCAGGTGAACGTGGGATGGAATCCACTGAAGAAAAATAAGCCGATCCTGCGATAGTTTCTTCAGCTTATGGAGTATAGAAACTCCTACAAAGTCACGAACATTGGACCATCTAGCAAGATGTTGGATGGAACTCTTGCTGTCCGATGGGATCCAGGTGTTTCTTTCTTTGACGAATGGCTCAATGGCTTCGAGGGCCGCATCGATAGCAATGAACTCACTGCGGAAAACGGAGCAGAAATCTGGGTTTCTTCTTTGCATCTTTACATCTTCAGTAGAATCGTTAAGAATGGCAAAGATCTCACTGCCTGAATGGTCACTGCAATCCCTGCTGCCATCCGTGTAGATCTTGATATCATTAGCAGGAATATCGTTGATGACCTCAAGGGCCAGTTGTTTAAGAAGGCCGGGTGATCAGTTTGTCCACAAAAAAGAATATAAATAATAATAACCAAAATATCCTCATTTTTTTGCGGAACAAATTTGCATATGCTTTGGGAAATATAAAGAAATAATTAAATAAATAAAAATTAAAAAATATTTTTTTAAAAAAATTGCAAAGAACAAAAATAAAACAAAATATTTTTGCACCCTTCTTTTTTGAAATTTTAAAAATACGTAAGTGTTTCAGTATTTGAAATTTTCAAATCATCTACTGTTTTGTGAGTAAATTTTATTGGATTGAAATTCTATAAGAAACACTTTAATAAACTGTTGTTGATGCACCAGCCTGTTGAGTCAGGCTGTACCAGTTTCATGGAAGCCACTGGGTGGGTTTGGTTTGGTTTGTTTGTCGCTCAACGGTCATTTTTTGCACACGAGAGCTAATTAGACCGGGACCTACGGTTTAAAGTGGATTCCGAACCACTACAAACATCCATGCCCAAGATTCGAACCCACGAACTGTTGAACCGAAGGCAAGAGCGCTAACCATTCGGCTTCCAGCTCGGTGGCACTAGGTTGGAGTCTTCGTAATTTAGAAGCAGGGATTAAGCAGTAAAAGCCCCAAATACTTGACCGTCACACTAGAGATATCATTTCACTTGGATGACATTGCGACCATCATTAGTTCAACGTGCAACAACAGCCTTTAGTGGACATGGATTTTTGGTTAAATCGGGATTCGAACTCACTATCTTCTGATAATGAGAATGACATTTTAACCAGTGAGGTCACCGTTGCCTGCTTTAGCCAAGTGTAACAGAAATTGTTGAAAGAAGAGTCTAATAAATTTAACAGCACCTACTATGCGACACCTGTTCCTTCCCACTGAGTTTCAGAGGTTCAGTAAGTTTCACGTAACTTCCCGTTGAGATCAGCAAAGTGAAGCATCATTGGCCATGCGCAGTGATTGGGAGGGTGACCACATTCTCCCTCATTGGCTTGGTGGAGCTTCTCTAGGTTGGGGGCGTGTCCACGTTCAACTGTGACGTCCAAAGTCTTTCCTCTGGTGTGGATGTGGAGAGGAAGTATGAAGTGATGGGTGATTGGCGATTATTCCGAACCCATTAAACTTAAGTCAAGGGATAGCCTGCCCCCCTATGTACGTATATTCCTTCCCACTAAAATTTGTGTTTGTGTACTAAAAATTGAGAAAAAGGTGTAAAAAATCATTTTATAATTGACTAGAAATTAAATACATAAAAAGTAGGGAATTTTTAAAAAAAATTAAAAAAAAAAAAGAAACACCATTTCTGTTGTTGTTTATGACACTTGGACAAGCCAAGCTCGCTATACCGTTGGCTGTGCGAATTAAGTCATTAGAGAGCCTCTTTCGTTTGGATCAGAGCACCACGAAGGTGAAAGTACGATTTTTGCTCAGTTTAAGGTGCCTTGTCATTTTGAACCACGGTCAGGTGACTAGGCTACACCTGAGCTGGCACCCTCCTCTCTACATCCACGCCACACCAGCGGAAGGACTTTGGACGTCACATATTAACGTGGACACGTCCCCAACCCACGGAGCTACAGCAACCCAGTGAAGGAGAGTACACCGTGGTCACCCTCCCAACCACTGCCCGCGGCAAATGATGCTTCACTTTGCTGAGCTTACGGGAAGCGACGTGAAGCTACTGAGCCACTGGAGCTCACACCATTTCTTTTTTACAGGGTCCAAAATGACTAAATAGCGTCTCTAACACACAGTAATGTATTATGATATGTTTCTGATGGCCTATTTCTTACGAATGCAGCCGTTATTCTGTGGTTCAAAAATCTCTCAATATTTTGAACCACAGTCCAGTGATGATATCAACACCTGATCTGGTAGTCGCTTTTTCATACTAAAATGAAGCTGCACAGAAATATTGAACTCTCTAAAAAATTTTGAACACGTGAAAGATCTCTGACTAAATCACGCTCAACTGGGTCAAACATTGAACCTGCAACTCTCCGCTCATGAGAGTAACATTTTTACCTCTTCGTCTAAGTAGCGAATAATCAAGTATGGATTTTTTTGATAAAACATGTTGTTGTTACTAATGACACTTGGATAAGCCAAGCTCGCTATGCCTTGGCTATGCGAATTGAAGTCAATTGGGAGCGTCTTTCGTTTTAAATCAGAGCACCATGAAGGTGAAAGTACGAATTTGCTCTACACACATGCCATAGGTACCCGTTTATAGGGTAGGCAACCATGCACACCTCATTCATACAAGGAAAGGATAAAGACAGGATAGATAGAGAGAGAAAATACATCCATGCCCAAACCGGGATTCGAACCCAGGACTCCTTATCCGCAGTCAGGCACGCTGACCACTAGACAAGTTGGGCGGCAATTATATGGTATTTCGTTTATGTTAACTATTTTGGCTATTAAAGAATTATCAAATAAAACTTCACAAAATAAAAAAGAATTAATATTGGTGTATTTTTTTAAAAAAATCACAATATCAATTGGTGCAGGAAGGGCTTTTCAGGAACCCAGGACCTCCTTATCCGCAGTGAGGCCCGATGATCACTAGACAAGTTGGGCGGCTGATAAAACCTAAAATAAATAATAATCTATTTATATGTACAATAAAATAAAATTAATTCGTCCGATAATTCTTTGTTTATTATAGTTAAAATATGAAAATGCAGTTACTTTTTTAAGCAGTTAATTCACGAGAAAATGAAGACTTCAACGGTTAAAGATCGCTCCTATCACCTCACAGTTCTCCACTCTCCAGCCGATTCCTCCCGGATTCAGTGCTTCCTGCAACGGCAACCAAATTCACTTTTTTGTTCATCCCTCATGTCTATTCGTGATTATTTGCTGTTATTAACCCCAGAAATATGTCTGAAGTCGGTCACAGTTACTGATATCATGACTTTATTTTTATTTTTATTTGATTATTGAACACGCAATTCACGAAAAAGAGATATTAGAACACGAAAACTATTTTAGAATTTTTATTTATTTTACTTTTTAGAAAAGAAAGTATTATATAAGAAGTTTGCGTTATTATTTTTTTAGCGGAAATATTTATTTTTGTGTTAAAAGCCTAATGTTTTTAGAACTTTGCATGTTATTTGAAATTTGCCTATATAAAAAAGACAAACAATTCCATTGAAAATTTCCTTCCTTAATTTATCCCAATTCTTTCTTTAAAAAATACTTCTAGTAGAAAGAATTTTAAAATAAATTTTCTTAGATAGAATGTACGTGGAGTATTTTGAAATGAAGTGCATCTTTCTTCTTAGAATTTAAGAAGTATTTATTATAAGCTCATAAACTTTTGTCTGACAAATAAAGAGGACATTTTCTTTTTTATTTGTTAATCTTGAATATGTCTGGTATTTGTGTGAATATCACTTCACAAAATGGCAGCAGAGCATTGTAAGATCATTTTGACTTTGTGTAGTGGACGGCTGAAGTTAAAAATGTCTGCAATGGCTCTTGTGAGGGTGGCGCATGTGTCACAAGGGAAGAAACACGAACAATTCCCAAGCACCCACTCCGTAGATGCACTTGGCAAAAGCGCAGCGTTCAACTCCCGTTGTTCTACAGTAGCTGGAATCGAGTCCAAAATCTTTTGCGTTGAACACCTCTATCCATCACAACTAGAATGTTCATGCCACCCAACTTGTCTAGTGGTCAGCGTGCCTGACTGCGGATAAGGAGGTCCTGGATTCGAATCCCGATTCGGGCATGGATGTACTATCTCTCTCCATCTATCCTGTCTTTGTCCTTTCCTTGAATGAATGAGGTGTGAATGGTTGCCTACCCTATAAACGGGTTCCTATGGCATATGTGTAGAGCAAAGTCGTACTTTCACCTTCATGGTGCTCTGATTTAAAACGACAGACGCTCCCAATTGACTTGTTTGTTGTTGTTACCAATGACACTTGGACAAGCCAAGCTCGCTATGCTATGCGAATTAAGTCGATCTACAGATCATACTTTTAGCGTGGGTTTGACCAGGACATCATACAAAGTTGAGCCAAGCTTCATTAGAGCGTAGACATAGACGTGCTTTACAGAGCACTTGATCTGTACCTTAGGATATCAGGCCTTGTTGCACACGACGTCTTGTTTAATAAAATTAAACATACTTTTAACTTTTCTTACTAACAATTTATTTCTGAGTTACGTTTGCGTTTTATGCAGTTAACTAGTACATCCTAAGACGTAATATGTAGGTCAAGATTTAGCGATTGTGATATTCCCAGTAGAGCTCCACTTTGACACTACAGCTTAAAACTGTTGTAAGGCCACAGATTAAATTTTTTCTGGAAAGTCTCTTCATACATAGTGAAGCGTATTCATGTGTCTCAAGGGAGTGAACTGGGAAGATTCCCAAGCATCCACCCCGACAGACGGCCACGCAGAAAGCAGAAGCACAACACCCATCTCCCGTTGTTCCACAGTGGCTGGGATCGAATGTGGGACCTCATGTTTCGAAGAGTGTTGGCTTACCACTAGGCCACTATGACCTCCCTGTGAGGACAATTGTCTGGACTAGAAGGAAATCCATACCAGGCTTTGTTTCATGAGTTTTATGGCGCAAAGGACAAACTAATCCGAACTAAAATTATGAAGATAATAATTTACTTTTTAAATCTTGGTGACTTTAAAATGTTATTAAAGAAGTCATCGAGTCATAAACTGGTACATAACTATATATACCGCCCACCCTTTTGTTAATAATACCTTTTGTATATAACCTTACCCTATATACAAAAGGTATTATTATTACTTTGTTAATAATACCTTTTGTATAAAAACGCCCACCCTTTTGTTAATAATATAAATACCGCCCACCCTTTTCCCAGTCCGGGCATGGATGTACTATCTCTCTCTATCTATCCTGTCTTTGTCCTTTCTGTGTATGAATGTGTTTTAAATGGTTGCCTACCTTATAAACTGCTCCACAATATCAATTGGTCAAAAAATCACAATATAAATTGGTGCAGGAAGAGCTTTTCAAAACTTATGAAATTCAATTTTATATAATTTGTGAAAATAAACAGTTCCATTAAATATTTATTAAGAGCTAGGAGGGAAGAATCATTAATTGCATACATGTAGGATTTGTCACTACAAGATAAATTCTTATTTTCATCTTTTATTGCATTAAAGTGCCGCCCAACTTGTCTAGTGGTCAGCGTGCCTGACTGCGGATAGGGAGGTCCTGGGATCGAATCCCGGTTCGGGCATGGATGTACCTTTCTCTCTATCTATCCTGCCTCTGTCCCTTCCTTGTATGAATGTGAAGTGAATGGTTGCCTACCCTATAAATGGGTCCCTATAGCATGTGTGTACTGAGGAAGTCGGACTCCACACCAAAATAGGGTTCAGTTGAAAAAGTGGAGCAGCGCACCCCAGATTGCCAGCCTAGCTGGCACACGACAACAACAACTATAAATAAAAACCACAAAAATATATTAGAATAATAAAAAAATATATGTAAATAAGTTACAGAATAATTTAGTAGAAAGACCGAATTGAAAGATGGAATATATTAGCAACAATTTAATAAATAAAATTAGATTAAAACTTGAATAGTGTACCAACACAGTCAGCTTTACCAGAGAGTTATGATTACGATGGTACAAAGTATGGTTTTTCTGTAATGGCCAAGGACGAAAGTCTGAAGTAAGCCATTACACTCCAAAACCATAACAAATCATTAAACAGCAAAAGCAAACACAAGACCTAAGTATAAATATAAAGAAAATGTTAAATATGTTGCCAAAGTAACACAAACAAAAATATTTTAACTCTCAATTCTGAACCAAAAAACTTGCAAATTAAATAAGCAAATTATGTAACTAAACGTAACTATATGACTAAGTAAATATATATATAATAAAACTGAGAAATGTATATATATATATATATATATATATATATATATATATATATATATATATATATATATATATATATATATATATATATATATATATATATATATATATATATATATATTAAATTTAAAATCAGATAAAATACCAATCAGCCAACCGACTGATAAAAAGCAAAAAGTTTGTGATGAAATGGAGTTTGGAAACTTATGCTCGGACGTCGGTCTCTTATTTATTTAAAATGAAATAAAAACAGTGTTTTATTATGGAAATATTTAACTACAGAATCTGTAATCAATTCAGACAGTCATAAACATTGTTCTGAACATGCTGCAAAGTTGCTTATACAAAATGGAACTCTGCTTGCTTCATGAATGAAGAAGACATTACGGAACATTGCTCGCTTCAAGAAAGAAGGCAAGTCTCTCTCTTTTTTAAAATTTGCCTTCTGAACGTAAATGGTGGTAGTAAAGGAAACGAACACTCACGGCATCGGAATGCCCTCGGTTTCATTTCAATATTCCCAAAGTGTATTTAAAAAAAATATTTGCATTTTTTTGATTTTTGTAAAAGTTACTGTTTTTACTTTTTGTAGCATATGTGTTTACTTTTTTGCCTCTGAGCTGCGTACAAGAAATTTCTTGCAAAGCGGATTAAAAGAATATCGGCTTCAATAATTAATAATTTTGTAATTAAAAGAAATTTTTGATCGTCCTACATTTTCTTCGATTTGTTTTTAACTGATCTGTATATAAAATCTATTTTCGGGGTGAGAAAAAATAAACAATAAATATTGTTGACTAATAGTAACTGGCTTTTAAAAATGCATATATATATATATATATATATATATATATATATATATATATATATATATATATATATATATATATATATATATATATATATATATATATATATATATATTTGAAAAAAAAAACGTTATCTTTCTCTACAATATCTGTTTGAAAAAAAGTAGACTAATATCTAATGTCCTCTCCTTGATAACTCACCTTATTTACAAGTTCATGAGTTGTTGTTGTCAGCCTTTTTGTCAACAAAATGTTTTGTATTTTCGTTCCATTTACAATTTTTTACTTTTTCTTATAAGAAAAAAACAGCAGTTAAATAATATAATTTCAAATTTCAAAATAATACCATTGTTTCCTTAAAAATTATGAATTCACAAGCTTTAAAATTAGTAATTTTTATGAAAAAAAACAAAAAGGAAATTAACAAATTTTCTGTGATCAGTTGTTCATTTTAGAAATCTTTAGAAGTTCAAAAGATTCCAGAATATTAATCACGTTAATGAAATTTAACCTTTAATCCGAAAAAAAAGAGTTGTATAAGATGAATTTTTTCGAACAAACAATATTTTCCAAAATATTCTTGGCTCCAAAGCTGTTTTGATTCAATAGAAATATGACATTTTCGACTTTTCTTCTAAAAAAAATGCGACTTAAATTTAGATAGGAAACAAAAGTACACGAAGCTATTGATGACAATGATTTTTTCCCAAATATTTTTTTTATTTAGAACAAAAACAAAATTGTTCTAAATAAAAATAGACGTAGGAAAAAAACAAACATTTCGGATTAAGGAAAAAATGAGGAGTGGTACTGTCCTAGGAATAATATTTCTGCTCGACCCCTTCTCCTTATAGTTGACATACGAGAAAAGCAGACAACTCTGGAGAAGGGGGAGGTATCAGGAGGTTGGGGTGGGGGGAGGATGTACCCAGAGAAAACCTCGTTCCGGCCACTTTGTTAGAACTGGGGAATCGTCATTAGAAGGTTCCAACTCGCTTTCCACAATAGAAACCCAGACCCAATTACTGCTAATGGTCTATAGGACAGAGAAAGCGCACTTTCCACCCCCACCGATCTTCCTCCCCCGCCTCCGCCGATCCCTTTTCACTGTCAAAAGACAACCCTCTCTCGATTTTTTTTTTCAATTTTTACTACACAGCACGTACGAAAAAAGTAAACAAATAAAAGTTAAAAACTCCCTTTTCTATTCCCCCTTCTTTCCTACCTATTTTCAGTACTTTCTCTTTTTGCGACTTAAAAATTTTTCATTTCTTTTTGTAATTTTTTATTGTTATTATTTTGATGTTGGCATCAGAAGCGGAAGGAAGTCCAACTGAAGAATTTTTTATTATTATTTTCTTATTTTCAAGTCTTAAAAATTTTGCTTGTTCTTTTTCTTATATAGCTTTGCTTTTTTTTTTAACTCTACGTTCTCAAATGCGGAAGATTTCCTCTCCTTTTATCCGTATGGATTCTGCAGTGAGACAAGGAAAACGCATTTAACCGTGACTGTAACTTTTACAGTTAAAAAAATTTTTTTTTCACCGTAAACAGCCATTTTCCCCAAAAATGGCGAAATGGAGTTTTCTTTTAGAAAAATACTTTTAAGAACTTTTCGTCGGAATTTTTTTTAAAAATATCTATACCGTTAATTCATTTCCAGTTTTTTAAGATTAAGCCTTTTTTTATTTTATAGAAAATTTAAGCTTGTTTTCAGCTTTTCGTTCCAAATATTGGAAAAGTAAAGATACATATTCTTCTTTTGCGGATTTATAATGTCTCATTAACAATATAAAGATTTAGCTTAGTTATTAAGGAAAGAGGGATAAATCCTGTGTTTTCTCTGAGGCGATTGTGAGACTTGAAGGCAAATGCTGAGTTTGAAATTCTTTTGGAGACCATTTTTACTTTTTACCATTATTTATGTATAAAAAAAAACAAAATTTAATGTTGGCATAAGCAAGCATTAGTCTTAAGATTTAATAAAGATTGTTTACAAATATGGGAACTATTAATTTAGAATTTTATTCATGAAATTTGTAAAAATTTAAATCGTCCTTGAATCTAAAAGTCATGAAATTTTTAAATCGTCATGGTAAAAATATATTTGAGGGTGCCCCTTGGCTAGATTGGCGATTTTCGTTTTTCGCCAATCCTGTTCGTGCGGAACGCTGTGCAAACAGTAATGGTAGCCAAAACACAATGAAATTTCAAAAATAATGCAATAAGCACATAAAAAAAGAAAAAAAATGTACTCACTTTATTTTGCAGGAATATCCTCACTTTGAGGTACACAGAATTCTCTAATAGCACCTACAGATATTGCTTAAATTTATCCTGAGAAGAAAATCAATCAGAACCGTGAATGGATTTTAGAATAACGTTTAGGGTTATCATAAATAGAACAACATCGCCCAGCTTGGCGATAAACTTAGCGAGAATTCAAGCGGCACCCTCAAGTATAGTTTAACTATCGTCATAAAAAAATTTAAATCGTCATGAAATTTTTAAAAATTTTAATCGATTTAAAAGAATTATAAAGTGGATGTTTTGTCTTATATATTTTCAATTTGCTTTTTTTTCTGTTCTATTGTCAACGTGTCAATAGCTTGAATCCATGAAGAACGGATTCTCAAACCGATGCTTCGGTCCTTATTTGAGAAATTATTTTATTAACAAAATGAATTTCTTGGATATTCTCAGGCATTCGCTGGTAAACTTCACCTCGTTTGCTGCCGCTCAAAAAATGCGATTTGAAGGCCGGCCACAAATTCGTCGATAACTCGGATTGACGACGTCGTCTCAATACGATGTGAGGTTAATCTGTGGTTTGGGTACCCCTTTCTTGCCAAAAGGGCGATACACGCGCCAAGCGTGGTAACCCTGGCTATTTCATCCTAAATGCACTCTTTGTGGCGCATGCTCATTCACAACTCTTTTGTTTCAGCATTCCTATGGGTCGCTAATTATTTTGATTTTGAAATAACCGTAGAATTTAAAATTTGATGCACGACATTTTATTACCGTTGAATTTGCTCTGTATGTAGTACGTGAGTTATGTATTTGTTTCTGTGTATTTTTATTTATTAATTTTTAAAAAGTATGATAATTTTTCTCCATATTGTAGTGTATTTTTTGTTATACAATTCGTAAAAAAAACCATTGTTTTTGTTTTCGTTGCCATACCAACGGTGAAATTCGTTAAAAACACGGATCTCGGTTTTGTCGATATAGAAACGACGTTTTTGCGTAGTGTCTCTCGGAGCATTCAAATCCGTGAGACAACACGCAAAAACGCGCCAATTGGCGACTTTTGGAAAATGCGCCAAGCAGGGGAACCAAAGCACATTTTCACCCGATGTGACGCAGATGAAACGTTGTATGACATCATGAATATTTTAAACCAATGAGAATCTTATTAAATTGCTGTAGTCCTAATCTCAAATGGAACGAAAGAAACAATCACTTTATGGTTCAAATGATATTTCTGTATTATGGAAAGAATATATCATGAAAAAATTTCCACATAACAGTTACCCGTAATAATGTTATTTTTTTAATGATTCGTTTGTTCGTCACTCAACGATCATTTTTGTATACGAAGCCTACAATTTAAAATGGATTGTGAACCACTACAAACATCCATTCTCGAGGTTAGATTCAAACCTACATACTGTTGAACCGAAGGCCAGACCGGGAATCTTTCGAATGCCAGCTTGGCAATTCTTTTGAAAGAGAAAACCATAGCACAACGTATCTCTTTCTTTCAATGGTTGGATTCAGAAGAGATGACTATTTTATTTGCATAATTTCTTCTTTAATCAACATATACTTTAAATCACTATGCATAAATTGGCAAAAGATATCTACAGAGAATACTTTGTTGAATCTTCTTTACGTATTATTATTAATTTATTAAATTTACTTTTTCGAATTATGGGTATTTTATAAAATATATCATAATATAATTTCAATGCCCTTCAGTTCAAATACTCATGGGTTTGATTCCCACTTTGGATGCGAATGTTCCTAGAAATTCGGAGTTTACTTCAAGATGTTGGTCCTAGTCTAATTAGTACTCATGTGCAAAAATATTACAGTTAGAACGTCAAACAAGGGATAATTTGTATGCCAACAATGCAACTTGAATTTGGGAAATCTGCTGCAATTACATCTCGAATTTTTAAATCTAAAATTGTAAAACAATTTTGAAAAAAAAATCAGTTTTTTTTTATTTTGAAGAAAGAAAAATATTCACCAAAATATTGTTTTTGTAATGAATAAGTTTTAAAGCATCGCAAATTTATTTGAAACTTCCAAAAAAATTAAGCGAAAGAAAAGAGGGAACGCTTTAAAATGTCTATGATTTTTTTTAACTTCTGCCTCAAAAGGAATCATATTACAATTCTTCAAATATCACAAATTTATTTATCTTCCAAAAAATTGAAACAAGTTAGAATGAAAAGAATGCAAAATAAGACTCTCGAATTTCTAAATTCCCGAAATTAATAACTTCCTGTAATATTTATTAAATATCATAACTGTATTTAATATGGGTGAGCCGAATCCATCGACTTTCAGTGGTTTTGAAGAAAAGATTGTTATTTGGAAAAATAACGATATTTATGCTATTTGTAAACGGTATTTATCATTTATTGAGTTTTATTAAAAAAGCTGATTAAAAGCATGAAAAATGAGGTTCAAAATGTGTTGTCGAAAGCTTTAAAATTCCCTTTAGTTACGAAGTTCAATGAATTTCAAATCAACGGCTTATTGGGAAAAGCGTGAACACATTCGCTGCTGTACGAAGTGAAAATCTAGGAAATTGATGACAATCTGATGCCATGCAATGTTTTTTCTGATTTCCAGTGATTATATGAAAAAAATGGAGAAAAATAACATATATCAGTTCTTGAAGCGAGTGAAATTCCGGAATGGTATTATAGTGTGGTTCAACTAACTTTAATGTGAGTTCAAATCATTATAACGTATGTTTGAAATTAATTAAAAATTACATAATTAGAAATTTAAAATGAAGGGCAGATTATATTTTACGTTGTGTTTGAAATTAGGGTTTAAATTGTGTTTGAAATTGAAATTAGGGAAATAAGTTTCGTTATATTCTGAGACGACTCCTGAGCTGTTGGTTCCGAGTTCGAATCCCGGTTCGGGCATGGATGTTTCTTTCTCTGTTCTCTGTCCTTTCTTCTGTGTTGTTGTATGAATGTGGCCCGCCCTATAAACGGGTTTGTGGCGGTATAGCGCGGGTAACGCTACTCGCCTCCGTGACGTGGTTCACAGGTGACCGCTGAGTAACGACAAATGAGTAGCAGTCTCTGGCCTTGTTGTGGCCTAGGGTTCAGTCACCCTTGTGTGCCCGCCATTGGAAAAAAATATTCTGAGACGAATATAATTCTATAAATATCTTGAAATTTATAAGAATACTTTAATGATTTAACATACATAAGAGAATTCTTCAAGTTGAAAGAAAAGTTCTGTGTACAAATAGTATTAAATATGTTTGGGGTTTAATGTGTGGGGCATGGTTCAAAAAGAACAAATAGTGCCAAACTAGAGATGTGTGGAAAAAAAATTATTATTAAAAATATACAAAACTTAAGGCAAAAGAATAAGTATTTTATTCGTAAAGATTGGTAAAAAGTAAAGTTTTTACACGCTGTGAAAAAGCAGAGAAATTGGCATCTTAAATAAAACAATAAAAAAATAAATGAAACAGATTCGTAAAAATATTTTGCAGTTTATTTATCATTGCATATTTAGCATGAATTTTAATTTAATTTATTTTATTTATTTATTTTTTTTGCACAAATGTTCTTAGAAATTTGAGGAAGAGTAAACGTTCAAAATTAATGTATTTATTGAAAGTGACTTTAAGTAAAATTTTAAATTATGGCTATTAATTCGTTGAATAAAACTAAATTAGTCATCAATACAAGCTATCTTAAGGAAAGATGCAGAAATATCTAAGTTTGGCACTCGGAGAATTATCAAGACGCAATCTATTGCCGAGTTGAATCTCTTGCTATAAATAGTGCTTTTAAAATGATACCCCTTGCCGCCCAACCTGTCTAGTGGTCAGCGTGCCTGACTGCGGATAAAGAGGTCCTGGGTTCGAATCCCAGTTCGGGCCTGGATGTACTATCTCTCTCCATCTATCCTGTCTTTGTCCATTCCTTGTATGAATGAGGTGTGAAGGGTTGCCTACCCAATAAACGGGTTCCTATGGCATGTGTGTACTGAGGAAGTCGGACTCCACATCAAAATACGGTTCAGTTGGAAAAGCGGACGCAGCGCACCCCATATTGACAGCCTATCTGGCACACGACAACAACAAATGATTCCTTAAAAAGTTCTTTGCTGGGATAAATCATCTATTTCAAAAACATGATATTTATGATAATGAGGAAAATCGGGTATGGAAATAAAACTTATATAAATTTACTATTAGTGGTTTTCATAAAAATGTTAATTTCATAAATGTATCTTTGCATTAGTTATTCTAAGTGCTTAGCAAAATCAAAATGACACGAACTCTTCGTTTAAATAAAATTCCTTAACGGAAGAGTATTAGAGAACTGGTCTTGCAAAGGTTGGGAGTTAGGGGTGGTGCTAAGGAAATTACACCCGGTAAAAAATTCCAGTTCAAAAATCGTAAATGCCAAACCATAGAGGAATATTATACAGCGATAATAGATGCGATCATGGCTAAAAAATGTACCCATGTTTTAATTGCTGAACTTTATGACAAAAAATAATTCATGAAAATTATAATCTATAGAATGGATCCAAGCATACCGTGTGGCTATGAAGAAAACAGTGTTTTCTAATTTTTGAAAAATTAACAGATGTCACACCAGTTAAAAACTAATTCCTAATAGAAAATCTTTATTTTAAGCTTAAATGATTACTCTAGCTTTATAAATTGAACTTAGTACAATTTTATTATTTATCAAAGTATTACACCATCAAAACTAATCTCATAATTGTAAAGAGATACAAGTTCATCACTTTCATGAAGAAAGTAATTAAAATACTTTTATGTACAGTATATATTTTAAACTGTAAATAAAAATATCCTATGGAAGGTAATATTTAGATAAGTTTATGTTATTTAAATATTATATTTCCTAATTTAATCGATACAAAATATGTTAATATTGTAAAAACATTTCTTATGAATTATCCAGTACGTTAAAATTAATATCGCATGTAAAGAATTCTTGAAATTTTAATAATAAAATTTAGAAAAAAGAAATTTACATCTCAAAATATTAACATATTCTCATTTGCTTTTTCTGTCTGCAACAAACAGTATTTTTTTGGGGGGGGGAGGGGAATATCACTTTTTAATTTACGTATTAACCATTATTTTTATCTATAAATAATTATTATTTGTTACATTTTCTATAGATTAAATTTGTCATGTTGATAAAAATGCAATGTTTAAGGGATTAAAATCTTATACGTAATTTGGCTTATTCAATAATCAATAGTTCTTAAATATGTTATCGGAATTCTCTGTTTAAAGAAGTTTAAAGACTAGTATTTATTTTTGGTTTTGTTTAAAAATAAAAATCAGTAATTTTTTTCTAGCTTAGTAGCTTAAAAGCCGCTTTTTATAAATTAAAATAAATTTAACAGGAGCTAATGTTTAAAGTAAATGCGAAAGCATAACTAACATTCCCAACCAAGGTGAGAATCGAGCTCATGATATGCTGAAGTGAAAGCAATACTTGGCAGTCATTAAACTATACAAGCTTAGTTTTCCTTTTTTCTCATGGATTTTAAATAAATTTAATTTTTATTTGTAAAAGTAGAAAAAAATTAAATAGCTATTACATTTTTAAAAAATGTTTATTGGGGAGAATGTTACATTGATCAACATGGGAAAGTTAAATTGTATTTGTGTGTGTGTGTGTATATATATATATATATATATATATATATATATATATATATATATATATATATATATGTATAATAAATCAAGAGACAAAATACCATAATATAATCAAGAAACAAATAAATAATACTATAATGCAAGTCAATTTAAAAGCAATAAAAGATATGAAAATGCAAAAATATGCCTAACTACCTAACCGCCTATCCAGCGCAAAAGCAGCTAAAGAAATGTAAGTTAGGAAAATAGTTAGAAGATACAAAAATATATTTCAGACAAAATATGAAAAAATAATAAGAGGCATAGGGACCATGTCTTCTTCAGGGGGGGGAATATAGCCAACTATGCAAAACAAACACTCTTTTCTGACCTGCAACGAGTTGGATAAAAAAAAAAAAAAAAAAAAACTCTCGCAATTCCTCGGAAGAGTGCTTGTGCACAATGCGAAATTTCAAATATTAAATATTTTTACTTTTTATAATATATATATATATATATATATATATATATATATATATATATATATATATATATATATATATATATATATATATATATATATATATATATATATATATAACCTTTATACCAAATAAATTGTTTTTCTGTTTAAATTTAAAAATTAAAGTAGTTTAAAAAATATAACAGGATTCTTATAAGAACTTCAGTGCTTGTGGGTGACCCTTCTGCAGTTTTAAAAACTATAAGCATTACTTCAATCTTATATAAGCGCGATTCCCTATTTCCTGCATATTTTAAAATAAATTTAATTTGAATATTATTTTTAAGTATTATAATTAAACGTTTTATATGTTTTCGAATATTCTCAATATTATTGCATATACCATATAAATGCGGTTTATTTCACTAATTATAACATTTCTATAGATTTTAATAGAGATATTGGAGAATTGCAAAATATTAGCGTATTTATTTTAAAATTATATGTGTTTATTTTGTCATAAATGTCAATTTAAGTTAAATTATTCTCCAAATCTAAAAATTCATTGCTGACTTTTAATATTAGTTTTGTAAGAATTAATTCCTTATAGGATAAATAACTCCAATCTATTCTTCAAATTCAGAACTGATAAAAATAATAAAATCATCAATATAACGAAATGCAGAAAGCAGAAATTGAAAAACAAAAATTTTTTTCATAATGATGCAAAAATGAATTGGCCAAACAACTGGAAAATATTGAACCCTGTGGTATACCAAAATTTTGAACAAAAATGTTTTCTTCATTGTAAATAAAGGTATTAAAAAATGCAGAGTTTGACTAAATTTCTCCAATAATCACAATGAACACTAAGCGAATGCTGACATTCACAATAATAAATATTTAAAACATTATTTAATTTATTTAAAGGTATACTTTAAAATGAATCTTTAAAATCAAAGGAACCAGTATTAAAAACATTATTATTTCATAGAAATTCCAAAATTGGTTAATTGTTATTAACTGTCCCAAATCCTGAAAAATATTATTAATAATTAAGTTTATTAGCATAGCAAAAATAGTACCTGGTTTGTACATGTAGGATTTTGTACTACAGGTACCGAAATTTTAAAGTTTTTTTTATGAAACTTAGAGATAACAGTCAAATAAGGAAAATCTAAATTATATTTTTTAATATTTAAAGTTTTATATAAACAAATTTTTTTTTCTTAATAACATGGACTGCAGTGCATAAAAGTTTGTAAATATTACAGTTTAATGTCTCTATCCAGCAATTGCAGATAACATTTTTTACAACAAAATGCATAATAATTAGAGGCTTTGCCTATAGGTGTGGTTAAAAGTATCTTTTAGATCTTTGATAGCAGATTTTAAATGAAAAAACTTTAATCCAGTAAATGATATATTGTATTATCAAAAATGTAGCTTTTAATATTTTTTAAAAGTTTATATTTCCTTTTTGATAAAAAAGTTCAACAGGTGTATTATATAAATTTTAAATTTTAAAAATAAAGGCATCAATATTATTAAAATTGCGCTAAAAACCTTATAACTGTTTTATTGAAAAACTGGTCTGTATTAATTATTATTATTATTTTTCATATTTTTCCTCGTATTATTATTTCATATTTTGTCTTAAATATATTTTTGTATTTTTGTATTATATATATATATATATATATATATATATATATATATATATATATATATATATATATATATATATATATATATATATATATATATATGATGGTTTTTAGTAGCTTTGTTTAATATAATATTCATAAGAATTCACTTAATGTTGATAATTTATATTATTAATTTCATTTTTGTTAATTATTGACAACAATTATGTCTTGTAGAATACTATAAGTAGTATTCTACAAGACATAATTCTACATGGTGGCAACCGACTTAAGCAAATTTTTTAGGCTTTAATGCTACCGCTTTTTTAAATAATGAAATCTAGTAATTAAAATGTGTTCTATTGAAAACAAGCAACTTGCAAATAATCAAAAATTTACTGAAACTTTTGCTCATTTTTTTTGACCAGTAATTTTGAACATTTGATGGTTGTAGTTTTCATAACAACACTAACAAAAAATTTGTTTTGGACCCTTGATTAATTTGTTTTGAATATGTTTAGAATTAAATAAACGAACAACAACGCTCTGATAAAAATGCACCATTCAGCCATCCAATCATTTTAATTAAGTAAATATGCTATTTTTTTAAAAAAACTTTTCCTTCCTTGCTGTTGATAACACTTGGAAATTTTCTTCTGTGAAAAAGATCAGTATTTGCATTTACATATCTTTCAGTGTTGCCAACAAAAGAAGCTTAAAATAGACGAATAATAATGATGAACGAAAGTCCACATCAGTCACTCCTCTACTCTTCATAAAATAAATCTGCAATAAGAAAATGTATGAAGAACGAAAGATTGTTTTTTTGCTCATTCAGAAGAAAGTGATTTAGAAAAGCTTAATGAATTAAAAATTGCATCACTGTATGAAATATACGAGGGTCACTCTGACATTTTTGAGAAACAACTAGGATTTTAAAGTTATTCTTACAAAATTTTAGGTGTGTTCAAAGTAGTCTCCTCCAGCATCAATGCACTTTTGTAGACGAATTTTCCACAGATTAAATGCCTCAAGCCATTCATTTCTTCGAATAGCTGAAAAAATGCATTTATAGCCACATCAATCTCTTCTTCTAAATGAAAACGACGTCCATCTTTTTAAGATGAAAGAATAACCAAAAGTCGCACACAGCTAGATCAGGTGAATACGGCGGATGTTCGATCACTTTAATTTGTTTTTGTTTAAGAAACTCAACTGTTAATCCGGCTGTATGTGAAGATGCATTGTCATGGTGAAGCATTAGTCCCCTAACATTCAGTTCTTGTAGAATTTCTGGAAGACAATTAGTGGTATGCCAGTTTGCTGTTACTGTCTTCTGTCCTTCCAACTTGATGGCTTTGACCAATCCCGTACTTCTGAAAAAAACGGCATACATCACTTTTTTCAGTGCGCGTTGTTTTTTCACCATTGTCGGCGTGGGATCATCTTCAAAGACCCATACTTTGCTTTCTTGACGTGTTGGAACGTCAAAAAACGGTATGTACGTTTCATCACCTGTTGCAATTTTAGAAATGATGTGGTGGCCACCATTATTCAGCCTATTAAGAGTTTCTTGACTGATTCTGACACGCTCCTCTTTTTGATGCTTAGTTAGATGATGGGAAACCCAACGGCAAACTACTTTTATCATATGTAATTCATCATGAATGATTTTGTGTATGGCTGCAGATCCAATGTTAAGTTCCTTCTGTATCATTTGATAGGTACAGCGATTATCATCCATGAACATTTTTCGTATGGCAGACACATTATCCGGGATGACTGCCGACGGCGGCCTTCCTGTGTGTTCTTCATCCCGAAGAAAATTGCGACCTCTTCTAAATTCTCTAAACCATCTGAATACAGTAGCACGAGCTGGAGATTCATCACCCAATGCTAACTGCAACCGTTGAACGCATTGTTCTTGATTGAATCCTGCTTTGAAATCGTAGAAAATCATAGTGCGAAAATGTTCTCGCGCCAACTCCATTTTCTCTTCTGTTTAAAATTTTATTCCACGCTTAACAAGTTGAAGTAAGTCAGTAAAAAACGTTCTTCTGAGCTAAAATACTTTGCACTTTAAAATTAAACCGTTATTTTTATTTTCTAAATTCTCGTCTGCGCGTATCTCAAAAATTCATCACCAGTAATGATAAACTAAATTATTGAATAAACATTGTCCATTTAAAATCAAAATTATAATTTAAATATTCATTTATAATTTAATTTATTTTATATAAGCAGCATCTTAAAGAAAAAAATTATTTTTGTCCGAAAAAATAATTTTTAAATAATTAATTTTGGTTTACCGTGACCTAGTGGAAAGACATCGGTCTTCAGAGCGAAGGTTTCGGGTGCGATTCCAGCCATTTTCTTTTAACAGCGGGGTATGGGTGTTGTGTTTCTGTTTCTCTTTGTACGTCTGTCGAGTGGGTGGTTGTGAATTTATTGGGTTTCCTTACTTGTGACGCATCAAGTTTTTCTTTCATGGGGGTGTAGGTAGATAGGTGTGGGTGCAGGATTGTACCTTAACACGAGTCGCAAGGGAGGAAACCCAGAAAATTCTCACCCCTCCCCCTCATACTACAGAGTTACTCCTAGACTCCATTAAAGGGTTATCGGACTTTATTAATAAAGTGGGTGACCCGAGCAACTGGAACTAGGAAGCATTGAGTTTGGAGTTAATAGTACAAAATGCTGATAAAATGTCCGAGGTGCCCAATGACATACAAACCCAACTCTAAGAAGAAGTTCAGGCTTTTTTGCGCACTCTTTGCGCGCCGAAGAGTAAATATACACAAACAGTTAGTGAGCAAATACGAGACAACAGCAGTTTCGCGAACAAAAAATCACAGAAAAATTTATTAATTATTGAGTCGTTTTAACTTCACTAATTTCGTCTGCATTTTATTTTCAGACGATTAGACGGAAAACCACGAGTAAGCAAAAATCCCTCGATTCTGGGGAAAATTCTTTCCTCAGGCACTATACCCTCGGGAGAGTTGGGATCGCTTCTTTCGGAAAATCCCTTTCTCTCCCGGATCATTATCGAGATTCCGGAGCCAATTTAATAACCGCTGATATATATAAAAAAAGAGGGCGGTGAAGGATTTATATACAGGATCCCAGGGGGAATGTCTCCTATCCCTGAAATCAACCGAGATGCCCGAGTTGCAACGACCCTCGGACGTCCCTTTAATGAGGGTAAAATGCTCACCCGAGGTTTGATTTAAGCGGATGGTGGAGAGGTTATCTTTCTCCCAGGGATATCTTTATTATTATTTTTTGTGAACTATTGTGTTTCGTTTTATTATTTCCCCAAGAATGGGAATTGGTGTATTTTTTTTATTTTTGTTAATATTTGCGTAAAAGGAGAGCAGATATTTATGATGTTCTTTATTATGTCTACTCATTTACTATCTTTTTTAAAAAGAATGGAAAAATGTCTAGGTTAGTTTGGTTTGCTTAGTTTGGTACTGTATATATATACATATATATATATATATATATATATATATATATATATATATATATATATATATATATTGCTTAAGAGAGCTTATTAGAGCCGGGCTTACATTTAAGAGTGGATTCCGATCACCGCAAACACTCATACCCAAGGTGGGATTCGAATCCACGAACTGTTTAACCAAAGTCAAGAGGTCTAATCATTTAGCTGCCAAAATTCAGCACCGTAAATATAAATGATCTAAAAGGAAGGATTACTTAGTAAGCTGTATATTTGTGGAAATCTGATATACCAAACAATTTCACACCTCCATTCCCATTGTTGCAAGACAATAATAAGACCGGTGTTGACTTATGGATCAGTAACCTGGACCCTAACTAAGAATCATGAAAACCAACTAGCCACCTTTGAAAGAAAAGTCCTTCAGGAAGATTTTTGGTCCAGTCAATGAAGGAGGCTGTTGGAGGCATCGCCACAACTTTGACATCTATAGGATGCTAACAGACCATGGCGTTATAAAGACCATCAAGATAAATCGTATAAAATTTGCAGGACACATTAATTTTTGCACGTGTAAAATTTGCAAGACGCCTAGACCCCTCCACCCTGACATACAAAATCTCGCATTACAAACCCATTGGGAAAAGATCAAGGGGTCGGCCCAAACTCAGATGGTGGGATGCGGTAGATGAGGATCTTAGCATTTTAAATGGGAAGAACTGGAGGTCGGTCGCCAAGCTAATGCCGGCGTGGGAAAGTGTTCCAAGGAAGGCCTTGGCCCACCCGGGCTTGTCGAGTCAATAGAAGAAGAAAAAGATTCCCATTGTTGTGTATATTTTCCATGTTGTCGTACATACTGTATATGTTTCCCATGTTGTCTTACTTTTTGTATATGTTTGTTATGTTTTCGTTCATGTTGTATATGTTTTTGATATGTTGTCCTACATGTTATCTATGTTTTCCATGTTGTCGTAAATGTTGCATATGCTTGCCAATCAATGCGACTGTGAAATCTGGTCGTGATCCAACCATGTCTCGCAGTCGAGGGTGGCGCCCTCTCACACCGTCATCATGGCACTAAAATTCGATGCGATACGCTGACCCCTCGCGGAATTCCTGCAAGCAGAAGCAATGTAACTAAAATGATAACTGGAAGACCAATCCCACATGGTCTAGGGTTTAGGATTCCTTTCATTCACCCAGGCATTATTCCTAGAGTGGGAGTAAACTTAGGGGTCACTGTGGCCTATTGGAAAGACACCATTCTTCGGAATATAAGGTCACAAGTTTGATACCAGCCCTGTTGATCAATGGGAGAATGATGTTGCATTTCAACAATCATAACTGTCTATCGGGTTGGGTGCTTGGGAATTTTCCTGATTTTCTTTATGAATGGGAACTATGTAAAATCCTCCCGGAAATGATCGATATTGAAATGCCTTGCGAGCTTCAGCCGCTAGTGTGTTCACTACCTGAAGTGAAATCCTCTATCTCGATAGACATAAGGAAATACAAAACACCATAGCGTATTGTTTAACCATGGTGTTTCATGATGTTGCAGAAAAGCGATGAATTTTTCCTCATTAAATTGCATTCAAATAGAAATGGAATATTTTTAATCTTGAAACGCAATAGTTTTTACTTTAAGTATAATATTACAACAATGCCCTTCCCTTACCACTAGAAAGTCATATTTACATCTTTTTAAAAGCGAAAATTTTCCTACAGTCGAAATTCCATCACTCTTGCATCATACTTTTTTGTGTAAATATTTTATCAAGCTCTGCTTAAATAATAACATTTTAAACTTCAATTTCTTATTTATATGCTGTTGTTATTTTTACTAATGACACTTGGACAAGCCAAGCTTGCTATGCCTTGGCTATACGAATTTATTTCATCTGGGAGCATCTTTCGCTTTTTAATCAGAGCACCATGAAGGTGAAAGTACGACTTTGCTCTACACACATGCCATAGGGACCCGTTTATAGGGTAGGCAACCATGCACACCTCATTCATACAAGGAAAGGACAAAGACAGGATAGATAGAGAGAGAAAATACATCCATGCCCGAACCGAGATTCGAACCCAGGACCTCCTTTTCTGCAGTCAGGCACGCTGACCACTGGACAAGTTGGGCTTCAATTCTATGGTATTTTGTTTATGTTAACTATTTTGGCTATTAAAGAATTATCAAATAAAACATCACAAAAAAAGAATTAATATTGTTTTTTTTTTTTTTTTTTTTTTTTTTTTTTTTTTTTAAATTACAATATCAATTGGTGCAGGAAGAGCTTTTCAAAATTTATAAAATGCAATTTTATATAATTTGTGAAAATAAACAGTTCCATTAAATATTTATTAAGAGCTAGGAAGGAAGAATCATTAATTGCATACATGTAGGATTTGTCACTATAAAATAAATTCTTATTTTCATCTTTTATTGCATTAAAATGCCGCCCGATAGTGGTCAGCGTGCCTGACTGTGGATAGGTAGGTCCTGGGATCGAATCCCGGTTCGGGCATGGATGTACTTTCTCTCTCTATCTATCCTGTCTTTGTCCCTTCCTTGTATGAATGGGTTGTGAATGGTTGCCTACCCTATAAACGGGTCCCTATGGCATGTGTGTACTGAGGAAGTCGGACTCCACACCAAAATAGGGTTCAGTTGGAAAAGTGGAGCAGCGCACTCCATATTGCCAGCCTAGCTGACACACGACAACAACATTGCATTAAAGTTGATTTTAACGAAGCATCGTTCTCAATAATAGGTCAGAAACGGGTATGAGTGGAAGTTTTTTAAACCTTCTTGCTTCAGATGAACACTTAAAGGACCTTCATTAACTGAACATTGCTGTAAATGTTTTCCAGAGTCTCTCCGATTCAACACGAATTCAAAGAAATCTGCTCATAGTTATATCAAGAATGTTATCTTGGATTTGTCACTGTTATTAGCAGATTTCAAGTTTTTATTCAGTAGAAACCTGCATACAACACGTTAATTTTGACTTTTATTTCATTCAAAATGATATTAAATTTTCTAAAGTTTAAATAGGTAAATTAATTATATGTCATTCTTTTAGCATTCATTATTAGTAGATAAATAAAATATTAGATAAAAAAAGGCATTTTTATTTTGTGGAATCATTTTACTCATGGTTAAATATATCGCTGATCAAATATTATTTTTACGCAATGCAAGAATTAATATTTTCTGTATATTATAAAATGTACATTTTTTGAATTTCTATGACTAAAGCTTCAATATATTAACTTTTTAAATCAAGAATGAATAGCAATTTTTCTTAATGTTTATAGGAAAATTACATGATTTAAGAACTTCAGTTTTTATAATAATAATTCTGCGAGATATATACTGTGCTCTTTTTTATAAGAACAAATTCTTCCCGATTTATATTCTAAACTTTTAAAAAAATTAAAACATTTTAATTAGATTTACATAATTAATATTACAAATTGCATTGTTTAGATAAATAAACAATGCATAATTTTGATTAAAGCAAAAAAAAAGGAGATTAAAGAGTTAATTTGATTAATGTCTACGGCCTTAAGAGGGTTAGTAGGTTCTGGACCTACATTTAAAAGGAATTCCGAAACACAACCACGATTGATGGGAGAATCGAACCCACGAACTAGGGGGAAATATTGTGTAATTACACTGGGCGTATCTATTCTCTTGAGAGTGAATATAGGGATCAAGGATTCATTTTGACCAAGTGGTAGGGCATAAGTTCCAAGCCATTACTGAAATACTAAGAGTGATGTTTCTCTCCTACAGACGTGACTGCTTGGGGGTTTTCCGGGTTTCCTCTCTGGTAATACGTGAATATGGTTCACTATCAATGAACAGTACTCCCGGAAGGCAATCACTGGTTTGCACATGACTGCTAATTAGACATGGGACCTACAGTTTAAAGTGGATTCCAAACTATATACTTTGAAGCCAAGGTGGGAATCGAATCCAAGCGCTGTTAAACCGAAGATCGGAGTGTTAATCACTAAACTGCCAATTCGGCAATTATGTAGTGATTATTAAAGTGCCTTAAAATGGTCTTAGTTTGTTAGGA
Source organism: Latrodectus hesperus (assembly GCA_037975125.1). Classification (NCBI taxonomy): domain Eukaryota; kingdom Metazoa; phylum Arthropoda; class Arachnida; order Araneae; family Theridiidae; genus Latrodectus; species Latrodectus hesperus. The sequence continues at coordinate 95,583,815 of CM075855.1, read as the reverse complement.
AGTCCATAACGCCGAGTAAAAGTATATATATATATATATATATATATATATATATATATATATATATATATATATATATATATATATATATATATATATATATATATATATATATATATATATATATATATATATATATAGATCAAAATAAAGAAATACTTGAACAATATTGTAATCATATCATGTAATATAAAATACGAGTTTTGTTTCCTACTGTAACTTATTTCATTTCAAACTTTGCTAACAAATTCAATAATTTTCATTTACTTGAAATAATGTCAGTTTAAACTATCATTTATTGAATTCTCACAATGGATGCTACGGTGGCCTAGTTGGTTAATGGCATCTTTCTCGTGATCAGAAGGTAACCAGTTCGAATCCTGGATTAACCGAAGATCGGCTGTGTTCACTCAAGGTGGCTAAGGCACGTTAAATATGGGCTTGGTCGCAATGCCCTCAAAGTAAAATGATGCCTCTGGTGTTGTCAGGTCAAGTACTGGGGGTCTTCTGTTTGATCCCCACTTCTAAATGACGAAGACTCCAACCCGGGTGCTTCTGCAAACAGGTAGAGGCCAACTATGAGTGTGGAGAAGCTCGCTGGTGCAGTGAAGTTTTTAAAATGCTTTTTTACCCAAAAAAAAATGTATTATTGAAAATTTAGGATTAGAAGATGTGAAAGAGAAAACAAGTTTTTTTTATTCATAACAGTATAGGGTAGTAGCATGCATGTTTATGTGCAGTAAAGCTTATCAGAATCAAGTATTACATGAAAATTTGTTTGAAGTAAAGAATGTACATCCTTTTCTCGTACTGTCTAGTATGAGAAAAGGATGTACATTCTTTACTTCAATATGCCGGTAATATGCCGGAATACACGCATCGTATTTAAACTTATTGAAACTATTCAAATTTACTTATGATTCAAATTTTATGAAATTAATTCGATAATTTAATTTAATTTCTGCCGCCCGCCCTGTCTAGTGGTCAGAGTGCCTGACAACGGATAAGGAGGTCCTGGATTCGAATCCCGGTTGGATGTACTATCTCTCTTTATCTATCCTGTCTTTGTCCCTTCCTTGTATGAATGAGGTGTGAAGGGTTGCCTACCCTATAAATGTGTCCCTATGGCATGTGTGTACTGAAGAAGTCGGACTCCACACCAAAATAGGGTTCAGTTGAAAAAGTGGAGCAGCGCACCCCATATTGCCAGCCTAGCTGAACAACAACAAAAATTTAATTTCTGCTTAAGTATATGCAAAAGTAATAAAAAATATATATGATATTTAGAATTTCCATTTAGAAGAAAAAATTCTTACAAGAAAGATTTTACGGATAAACTGTGATAAACTAGAGATGTCTCAAATAGTAAAATCTTATCTCTTATCCTTATAAAGAGTATTTCACGTATAAATTCAGAAGCGATTTGACAAAGTGATTGATTCATAAACATGATTTAAGTTTATGAAAATTCCTAAAATTAAATAATTGAAAAAGAATTCGACATTGATCTTGTGTAATCTTTCTGGTTCAATTTTTGAAGATGGTGAATTTTTGGCTGAATTTTCCGTTTTCTAGGCAACCTGGGTTTTTTGTTGCGTTACAAAAGTCGTATTTGAAAAGATTTTTAACAACATTCTGTTTTGGCAACCTTAAATTATGCGTCATTGCCCGCTAATTAAGAATCAATATTTTAATTTTGCTTTTCATTGGAATTCTCTTGTGAGAATAATTTGAATGTGATTTTTTTTAAATCTTAATTTTGTAATTTGTGTTTTTATTAATAAATGAATAATTTAATTTACTTATAAACTGTGACGCAACAATTACGTAAGCATGGTGACATATTTTAAACTTTGAAAAAAAATCAAAAAGGCGTCGAAAGGATTGTGCAACATCTTTACCTCCATTTTCAATTAAAAATTACAAAATTACTATTTTCCCAATTTTGTTGCCTTTAAATAAATTGGTTATGTCAAATTTAAAATTAATAGTTTGAAGCAAATCATAAATTTTTAATTGGAAAAAAACTTAAACTTTTACATTTTTTTATTGCCGAATATTACAAAAACAAACTATTACCACCATAGGGGGGAATTCTGATTTAATATATAAAAGGAACCTTTCTTCACTCATTCAATTTACTTGCAGCTCAGTAAATTCGGAACATCGTGAATGAACTGGCGCACACAAAATTCTGCAGTTGAATTCTTACATTAATATGAATACTTTAAAAATTTATGAATATGGTTTTATACACAAGAAAGAACACATTCTCCAAGGTTCCATTTTTTAAAACCTTGAATATCAACGGAGTAGCCGCCCAACTTGTCTAGTTGTCAGCGTGTCTGTTAACATATTTGAAGAAAGCTTAGAGAGAGAGATTTAAGAACACATCTTTAATTTAACACACGTTTTGCTGTTTCTAATGCACATTTCATTGATTTTTATATAACATTCCTTTTTCGTCTGTGTGCAAGAGAAGAAACACATTTTTTAATAATTTTTTTAAAATTTAATCTGTTCATAAGTTATAATTCAAAAAAGGGATAATTTTTCCAGGGGTTACTAAAGTATACGTAAATTTCAGCAATTATTTATGAACATCCGAATACTTACGAATAATTTCTGGAATTATTTACGAACAATTAGTTATTTACAAATAATTTCTGTAATTATTTATGAACATACTAATTTACGAAGATTCATAAATTAAGAAATCATTATTTGATCCTTTCATAGATTTTAAAATAACATTCATTTTTTTTATTTGAGAACTATTGAGAAATATCTGTTGTATATGAATTAGTTAATTCCTATTTTAATCCTTTCTTAAACAACATTTTGGAAGCATGGAGCTAGGTTTCTAAAAATTACTGAAACGATTTGAATCTCCTGTTTACGAACATTCGTGAATTAACGAAATATTGGCAGTGATAATCAATTCTCATGTATGAATTAAAGAAGTGAAAATACATTTAGTTTTTCCACTTCATTTAATAAATAAATTCATTCCTAAATCAATAGTTTGAGAAGAAAGTGCTATATTTCTGGGAATAATTATAAAGACGCACTTTTTTACAAATTTACAAATCTTCCAAATTACATCAAAATTTAAATCATAATTTTTTTTTTATTTTACGAATTAAATTTCTTTTATAGTTGAATAAAATTAAAAATAAATTTTATCAACTAACTGGATGGAACAAACATGGTAAGAAAATGAGACTCATCTAAAATTAGTCAAGATCAAAAATTAGTTGTGTGTGTGAAATTTCTCTTAACAAATTTTAATTTCATAGCATAAAAAAAGCATTCGCTCAAATAAAACAAATGATATCGACCAACTTGTCTAGTGGTCAGCGTACCTGGCAGCGGATAGGGAAGTCTTGGGTTCGAATCCTGGTTCGGGCATGGATGTACTTCCTCTCTATCTATCCTGTTTTTGTCCTTTTCTTGTATGAATGAGGTGTGAATGGTTGCCTACCCAATAAACAGGTCCCTATGGCATGTGTGTACTGAGGAAGTCGGGCTCCACACCCAAATAGGGTTCAGTTGAAAAAGTGGAGCAGCGCACCCCATATTGCCAGCCTAGCTGGCATACGACAACAACAACATCAACGGAGATTCAAGGCTTCCAATCTACTTACGTGCGCAAACTTGGGGGTATCTTTAATAATTATAGATATTAAGAAATTTTCCAAGTTTTCATTCTATAAACTCTTTTATCAGAAAATAAATTCAAATATTCAAAAAATCTTCCAAAAATTTCGCAACAATTTTCCTACAAGCATAGAAATTACTGCCTTTCCATTTTGATGCCCCCCTTCCTATTTTTCAGAATCATGCTGCCCGGGGAGGCGGGGAATGAAATCTTCGCGCACCCACTGGCATTTGATCAACCTTACCTAAAGATATCAACTCTTGCAGCGGCGACACGTTCCGCTCCTCCCCCTCCCCCACCGAGCTCCTGTATTGATCGCTTTTTAACAAGCACCAGCGTTTCTTATTTCGTAACCGGGCGAGTAACCTGACAAAAGAGTGCGTAGGGGGAAGAGGGGCGTAGGAAAGGGAAGAACAGTGATTTCCCCCTTCCCTGGGAAGCAGTTTCCTGACATTTCCTTCCGCATTTCCCCCTTCTCGAATAAAAAAGGAAGGTGTAAAGAAAATCCAAACGGAAGTTCTGGACTATATTTCTTATCTGTCGAGGTTTTCGTTTCAATTTTAATGCCATTTATTTAAAAAATTTTTACTGCAGCTTCTCTGCACGTTTTTATGACTGCCTGTTCTTTAGCTGAATTTATAAATTGCATTTTTTATGAGATAATTTTGAATTTGAGGGATTTCTTGTCATTTTGATGTCAGTTCTTCCCTATGACGACTCGTCGTTGCGAGGTTTTTATTTAACGTAGATTACGAATCACTGAAAATTATCTACACTTCGCCATTAGTAGTGGACAGTTATATATATTCTTTGTTCAATAAATTTCTTAGTCGTGATAACTGCAGGGCGCATACTGATCTGCTGCAAAATATTCACTGAATCAATTCATTGCACTCTGTAAATACTTTAAAAATTCTACAGTTTATCATCTACAACAAATGTTAAATGTTCAATTTTATACCATTCATGCTTATTGTAAACTGAATTATCTGCCTTTAAACAATGCAGATCTTTGGTGTGGTGAGAAACGCAGTGTTATATAATGCAATCAAAGCATGTGAGAGAAAGAGAGATTTTTACACATGTATATATAAATAAAATATACATCTCTCCCATTTCTTTGCTCTTTTCATATCTACTACGTAAACAATATATATACATATATGCATACATATATATATACACACACACACACACACACACACATATATATATATATATATATATATATATATATATATATATATATATATATATATATATATATATATATATATATATATATATATATATATATATATATATATATATATATATATATATATGTGTGTGTGTTGTTGTTGCTTATGTGTCACTTGGACAAGCCAAGCTCGCTATGCCATTGGCTATGAGAATTTAAGTCTTTCGTTTTGGATCAGAGCACCACGAAGTTGAAAGTACGACTTTGCTCTATTAAGGTGCCTCGTAATTTTGAACCACAGTCAGGTGACGAGGCCTCACCTGAGCTGGCACCCTCCTCTCTATATCCACGCCACATCAGCGGAAGGACTTTAGATGTCACAGATGAACGTGGACACGTCCCCAACCCACGGAGCTCCAGCAACCCAGTGAAGGAGAGTACACCGTGGTCACCCTCCCAACCACTGCCCGCGGCAAATGATGCTTCACTTTGCTGAGCTTACAAGAAGAGGCGTGAAGCTACTGAGCCACTGGAGCTCATATATATATATATATATGTGTGTGTGTGTGTGTGTGTGTGTGTGTTTTAGCCTGTTTATATCATCTGCTATAACCAAGATCAATTGTGAATTTTTTCATACAACGTGAGCCTTATTCACAAAAATTTGGAAAACTTCCAAGCATCCACTTTTTGGGAACACCATCGCCTAGTGATAGGACAGCGCTCTTCGGAGTAAAAGATATTGGGTACGATCCCTGTTAAACAACAGAAGATGAATATTGCGCTTCTGCCATCGGCATACGCGTCGTCGATGCGCGTGCTTGTGAGTTTTCCATGATTCCTTGCTTGTGACAAGGGAATATGGCCTACTTTCTGTGAAAAGTTTTCCCGCAAAGCAATTTACTCGATGAATATTAAAATGGCTTACAATGACCTTAGGATTTTAGGCTATAAGCTATGCGCTGTTTAAATCACCTATCCCGGCAGATGCACATATAAAAACCCAAAATATTCCATTGTTCAATAGTATCTGGAATCGAACACGGGATTTTAGGCTTCAAAGACCACTATTGTATCACAAGGCTATGGTGAGCCCGAATAAAATATCCACTCTCAAGATAGGGATTGAACCTACACACTATTGAACACAGTGCTGGCCATTCAGCTGCCTTTCAAATTTTGAGTCCTATTTTCAAAGTGTATGTTTTGATTGACTAGGTATTAAGTGATCTTTACAGCAAAATGAAAGAGAATAAAAATCAGGATGAGATTGGAACTTTATATAATCCAAGATTTTTATTTCCTGTAAATATTTAATCGTTATATGATAATTTACTTTTTCTTTACTTGCCGAAAATGATAGCTCTATACAGCTATTATAGTACTATCAAGAATTGATAAGAATTAGTGTGTTTGATATTAAAAAAAATCCTACTTTGTATAATAAATGATATTTGTTGTGTACTTCTAAGAGAGAGTTTTTTTTTTTTTCTTCACGTGACTGTTCATAGATACTGTGAATATGACCTATTTTTAATATGAAAAGCTGTTACATTCCTTGGGAAGTTCTATACGACTAACATTTACATAAGCAATTCTCCCTGTAGTCTGAATATGGGATACATTTTATTTCAATTAGTTTTACAGCATGTGGACTTAATATAAAAGTTTTGAAAATTAACATAATGATTGTTACTTAGCTCGTTAAATAATTTATGTTATAAATTTTAATTCACATATGATTCAGGGCTAAATTTATGTAGTTCAAAGCATAATCACGCAAAAAAAAAAAAATTAAAAACCTGAAAAATGATATCAAAACTCGCAATCGTTAAAAAAAGGTAGATAAATAAAATGTGAAATAATTTCACAGAAATATCTTAAAACCTTTTCATGAAAAATTTGCATGTTAGCTAAAAAGATAGAATTCATGTAAATTATCAGACACATCAGAAGTTTTGAAATATTATTCAGAAGTAAACGCTTTTGAGAAGATCATCACGTGATTTGGTTTGGATGTCGGTCGCAGTCGTCACTGATTCAATTAGTTGCTATAGTTCAATGTGAATTCCAAACAAAAAAATTAAAAAAAAAAAATACAACTAAAATAGGTATCGGACCCAAAAGCAGTTGAATTTAGGCTGGAACGCTCTTCTTCATCTGCTAGTTTGGTTTGCTATGAGATTTATTCAATCAAAACCTTTGGTTTAAAATAAATTTCTAACAATTATAAGTATTCACGCACGGATTTGGAATCGAACTCATGAGCAGCAATACTTTACACCAGCGAATAGTAATAAAAAAAAATCGACTAAAACTATAGAACTGGATACAAGTCTTATTGCCAAAGTACATGGTGTTAAGAGTTTTCTTAACAGCACACGGTTGTAAATCTGGAGACGATGCTGTCAAACAAGGCTCATCTCAAAAACTGACAAGACATTCCTTAGCAGGCGGCACAATAGACAATCGGAACAAAGACTGCCTGTTATCTCGTCTCCTGGTTAATGTCTCGTCTCTGAGCGGAGGACATGTCCTCACGCAGACATGCCACGAGACATTAACTCCGGAGAATTTGGCCCACACCGAAAGCTGTCGTGACGGGATGGGTGGGCCAAGGGTGAAAGGGGCCCCTTGTTCTCAGCTACCGAATTTCTGACGGATTATAGACGGATTTCGGCTGACATGCGAATGAAAATTCTCGTAAGCAACTCTCTCAGTCAATGGATTTATTCCAGAATTGCTCCGTAGGCTTGAATTACGGTCACGTATCGTTTATAGGTTTCTCGTTTGTGATTATTTCTGCAAGGGGTGTTAACAATATTTCCCCCCCTCCATTTATTTTCCTATATTTTATTATGTCGAATCATTTTAGTTGAGAGAATTACATATGTATTCCTTCTCTTTTCATTCTCTCGACAATGAGATCTTGTTCACATTACCATTTGAATCTTTTAAAATTTCCCTCACTTCAAAGCTTTCGGTGTGATAAAAAAACTTGGAAAAAAGAATAGGACATTTTGAAATATAATAGTTACTAATAAATATTTTTTATAAGTGAAGAAATGTCCATAACTCACAGGCAAGATCTGATTCTTAATAAGGAAAGATCACCGGCTCGATTCCGATATTTCATTTCTTTCCGACTACTACTTACTAAGAATTCACTACTTTCCGACAATAAGAACATTACCCTGACCCACCTAACTTAAGGCAGCCTCCAATCTATACAAGTTTGTGCTTGAGATTTTATCCAGTTTTTTGTTATAATAGTGCATGCTTTCTATGTTTCTACGAAAAGTTTTCTCTGAAAGCAAAGACAAGGTATTCTTCAAATCTCTTAGTGTCTCTAGTTTGGATGTTCGCTTATACTCTGCAATATAATAACTCATTTTGTTCATTTAAGAAAGATTTTTATAACAATTTTTATCAATCAAATTAATATTCTGTAAAATAAGAAACTAAATAGTTCTTCTTAGAGTTGGGTTTGTATGTCATTGGGCACCTCTGTTTTTATCAGCATTTTTTATTATTAATTCCAAACCCAATGTTTCCTAGTTCCAGTGGCTCTGGTCACCCACTTTATTCATAAAGTCCGATAACCCTTTCATGGAGTCTATGTGTAACTCTCTAGTATGGATGATGCCTAAAGAAGTTCATCTAGGGAGGGCAAGAGCCTCGCATTCGTCAATGATAGGCGTGGCCGTTTCCTCTTGCGTATGACATTTCCTGCAGATAGGGTCTTGCTGTCCCATTTTATGGAGGTGTTTTCTGAAATAGTAGTGCCCAGTGATGAAGCCTACGATGAAACGTATCTTCTGCCTAGAGCATCTTAGAATTTCAGAGGCAATTCTCGCTGATGATCCACAGATCATACTTTTAGCGTGGGTTTGACCAGGAGTGTTGAGCCAAGCTTCATACATCTTCCGTTCTTCCCATCTGAGAACATTGGTTTTTGCGGTCTTCAAATGGATCCCACAAAAAGGTTCTGCACCGATGGGAGCAAAAGACGATCCTTGTTTAGCAAGTTCATCAGCCCTTTCATTACCTTCGATACCTTTGTGCCCTGGCGCCCATTCAAGGATCACCTTGTTTCTAGTTGCCAGTTCTGTAAGAAGGTTTCTGCATTCCAAAATCATTTTAGATTTTATTTCGAAAGAATTGAGCGCTTTTAAAGCGTGACTGTCACTAAAAATGCGTGTGTGTGTGTGAGAAAGAGAGAATCCGCAACTAAATAGTTAATAAATGAAGTTGCGAACATTATGTAAAATTTGTTGGAATTATTGAAAAATTGAACTTTTGGTTATATCACTCCTCCTTGCTGAGATTTTGGTTTTATTTCTTAATTTTTTTTACAGTTGTTTTATTAAGCAAAAAGGAAATGGTTAAAAATTTAATCCTCTGTTATTAAGGAGCTGTTAAAAATTCTAACTTCATTTCCATATAATCAATTTATGAATGTACTCTCTTGCAAGCCTACCATTTATTAATTTCAGATTTATTCATATTTATTCCCATACAAATTACAAATTTCCAAACATTATATTTTTGGGTAAAAATACTATTTTGTGATTTAATCAACCCATTGCGAGTAGGAATGTTAAAAAGGGTTTGTAATCCAATTTTAATACTAATAGAGGTAGCCCTACTTGTGCAGAAAAGTTAAAAAGAGAACCCAACTAGCATTACAGTTTAGGGAATAATTACAACATGCTGTATAACAAGAACACCCAAAATATTCATCATTTTGTTAGTAAATTTCGTAAAACAAATTTTATAAAACTGAAGCAATTGAAATATAAGTTATATATCGAAGAAAACTTAAAAAACCAAAAAGTAAATTGGTTCAAACAAAGATTCTGACACTTTCCAAATGACTACGCCGTTGAAAAGTTAAAAAAATATTTAAAAATATCAAAGAAAAAGCAATAAATTTTTGTGGCCGATTAAATTAACTCCAGTTGAGAAACATGATTTTCTTACTACTATGAAATATAGAAGCAAGAATCTAAACTATATAAAAATGGCAACGAGGATCAGTGCCCTTTTGCCTTCAGTAGGAACCAAGTGGAGTACACATACACACATATTATCATATAAATAATTAAATAAAAAATATAAAGTTAGTTTCATTAGCAAAAAATTATTTTGTAATTTCGGTTTTACATAAAACCAGTTATATATTTCATTCAAAAAATCATTTGAATTTACAAAATCCTATTTAACTTGTATCTGCAAAAGGCACAGGTGCCGTATAAATCCATACGCCAAATTCTGAGATAGGCGATTTTTTGGCGGATATATACAAATAATAAAATTATTGTATCTGGTAACCTGATTATTATTGCGTCATTCAGATGAAGACCAATAAGAATTAAGGTGAAAATTCAATTTTAACAACCCTAGTGTTTACGTCATCGCAACGAAATTTAGAACATTTTGTTCCATTTCAGCATTTTACAAGAAATTTTTGCGAGTTAACTTCGTAAGATTTTTTTAGTGTGTTATACAATTTGCTTGACATTTTGGATACTTAAATTCCAGGTTGTATTGCTCTTTTTTATTACTTTAAAAATTTTAATTGAATTTAAATTTACTGTTTAAAATTATGTCGACACATTCTTTCTTTAGTTTATGCATGGCATTCTTATAAATTATATTATTACTATAAAATACTATATAATTTGTATATACATTTTTAAAATTATTGTTTCTGTATTTAATTTCTTAAAGATATTCTATTTAGCAGTTTAATTTGTACTTAAAAATTTATATTTATTCATTTCCTAATGTTGCTTTGTTTTTCATTATTATTCGAGTTCGGATTCTTCTGGAATTTTCGTTAGAATTCGTATTCTGATTTTCTTAAAACTGATATTTACCTTTTCGAAGTTCCCATATTTTCCTTATTCGCATTCGTTTCAGAAGTAATTTCGGAAACGAATACGAATGAGGAAAATATTTGTATTTTCTAATGTTTCACATTATTTTCTAATGTATGTTCTAATGTTTCATTATTTTTTAAATCTTATTATTTCACTAATATATATTCACGCTCTTTATTAACCAGTTTTAAATTTAATATTTAGATATGTAAAGTTTTTCAAAAACGATTTTATTACGTCACAATTACAACATATTCGCGCAGCATTACGTCACAATGATGTCACCTTGGCAACATTTCGTCGTCGCCAAAAAAACTCAGAATTTATAACCATGGATTATACGGCACCTGTGCCCTGCAAAATAAGAAAAGTGAAATCTTTACATTCAAGAAAATAAAAAACTTAATTTGTTTTTATGAGGAAATTTTTGCTTCGTGGAAGAGAATTATCCGAGAGGTTCGTTGGTCTGCCGCTGAACGCTCATTTTTTTGTCATCCTGATTATTATATCGAGTTTAAATTAGTATATTCAAATTCAAGATGAGAATCAAATCTACGAGCCAGAGGCCAGAATTCAAACCATTTGGCTAATTACCTCACTATTTATTTAATTACCTGAGAAGCTAAAAAAAGTTGGGGTTTAAATATTCTGGAAATTTATTTTCCAATTGCGAGTGAACAGGGTAACTAACCCTTCGCCACACAACAAGGCCGGAAACTTCTGTTCCTTTATCGTTATCCGGTGGGCACCTGCGGTTCAAGTCACTGACGCGCACGTCACTCCACCCACACACGCATTTATAGGGTGGGCCACACTCATTCATCATCTCAGAAGAAAGAACAAGGAAGCAGAGGGGGCGAGAGAGAAAAATCCATGCCGGAACTGAGATCCGAACCCGAGACCAAGAGCTAAGGTGGCATACTCAACGGAGCACCTGGCCCTTACCTTTGGTTATGAGGTAATGCTCCACCCTGTAATCCATCTGGTTGAGAAAGAATTATCATTAATTTTGAAAACAGAATTACATTTTATTTCTGTATATCTCTAACGCTCCAAATTATAAAATTGATAGAAATAAAATGAACATTTAAAGAGTTTCTATTTTGGGAAATTACATCAGGTAAATCTCTCTTTCTCTCTCTCCTACACACGCACATTAAAAATTTTAATAATAGGTTATTCCTTCAATCTCCAAATAACATTGGTTATAAAAATCTACATAAGTTATCTTGACCTTGGTTATAACAGTTGATATAAGAAAAGTAAATTATATATACACAATATAGTTTTGTTTATGTGGAAGAGTATGAAAAAGAGCAATGTGAGAGATTTACAATATTTCCATGTATAAAACTCATGCTTTAACTGCGCTAAGTAACACTGCGTTTTCCACAATGCCAAAGGTCTGCATTGTCTTAACGCAGATGATTCAGTTTACAATTAGCATGAATGGTATACGATCGAACATTTGCTATAGATGATAGACTGTAGAATATTTAAGGTATTTAAAGTTATTACAGCTGATTCAGTATATATTTATCAGCAGTTCAGTATGCGTATTGTAGTTATCATGACTATGAAAATTATTGAACGAAGAATATAATGCAATAAATAAATAAACGATCATTTTTTGCACACCGGAATCAACAAGCAGCACACCTACACAAACAGCCGACCGATGAAGGTGTGGTTATCGTCCATAAATTTTTAAGCAGTAGTTCACTGTTTCGAATCCTGATTCGGGGGCATGGATGTTCCTTAATCTCTATGCTTTATCCCTTCACTTTCGGCAGAAGATGCCATCCCATTCGCCCCTTGTAGGGCTGAATAGATATATCCTATATAAGTGCAGATACATCATAAAATACAGTAAAACAAGTTAAAATTTGAGAACTCGCTGAAAAGAATAAGAGAAAACTATACAATACAAAGAATAAGAGGAAAGCATAGGGACCACGTCTTTGTTTGGGAGAGGGTCAGCTCTGCAAATCAAGCATTCTTTTCTGATATGTACTGAGGACAAATGTCTAAAAATTAAGTCGCCTTCAAAGAGTGTCTGTACTATATTTATAGCAAAAACTTAAAGCAAACAATATATATATATATATATATATATATATATATATATATATATATATATATATATATATATATATATATATATAAACTCCATGGCACGACAGCCCATGTGGGTTAAGGCCTACAGTGCCCATAACTGTTTTCATGACCGAGGGCCCTGGGGTGCGAAGCATATGTCTCAGCTAGGTGGTCAACCTAACGTAAGAACCCCAGTGTTTAGTTCCCAAGCATGCTTGGTACTCAGTGAATCGACCCACTGAAGGGATGAAAGGTTGAGTCAACCTTGTCCAGCCCCAGGATCGAACCTCGGACCTGTGTCACGGGAGCGTGAAACGCTGTCACTAAGCCACCGGGCTTCAATATATATATCTATATTGTTTGCTTTAAGTTTTTGCTATAAATACTTTTGCGTGAAAGATCGAGAGTGAAAGAAACGTTATATCCATCTTCCTTTTTTCGATAGCACCATACGATCGGACCCGAGACATCTCTCTTCAGAGAGCATGGTCTCACTACTAGGATCTGATATACCTGATATACTTAATCCCACTTTTAAAACTGTTAAACCTAACATTTATTGGTAACACAATAATTTTACGCAACCATTAATTCATTAAAATCACTTAATTTTAATCGCTCTGTATAAAAAAATATTCATCTCGATTCAATGTAAATGATATTCTTTAAGTGATAATATTCATAATAAATTATGTTCATTAAAACTAATATTTCAAGATAAATAACATTTGGCTAAGTCCTATCTTGTAAAATGTAATTAGAGGATTTTACTTTGCTAAATCCTTAGAGCATTTTGAATAGACATCATGATTCCATCAAATGGTTATTGTTGAACAATCTTAGCGGAGGTTTTTTCTTGTTTCTCTTTAACTGATAAGCAAAAAAATGCGAAAGATGCTCTTTCTTTCAATCCGTAGACAATTTCAGCGTTGATGAAATACTCACCATTTCGACTGTCGTCTGGGACGCTATTTCATGGGGATGACAGTCTGACAAGATAACAGGTTGAAACTCCGCCAAACAAAGAATTAGTTCTGTTAGAAGAGTCGAGTAGAAGGCTCTCTGCACCTGGGCTCGCCAAATAAGGCCAAGGTATTGAGTTCGTGTTTACTACTTCACTGCTTTACTTTTCACTCATTACTTTTAAGAGATTGGCCTTCAATACAATAAATGGAACTCTAAAATTTTGAAATTCTTGAAAATCACTAGCTGAAAGTTAAAAAAAAAAGCCTTTTCATTAATTCAAATCTTTTGGAAAACCGTTAAAGTTTTAAAATTTTTAACACAGAGTTGTCATTAACATTTTTTTACTCGTCTTAAAGATATGCGTGTTTTTGGATAAAATTGTATTAACAAAGGGACTGCCGCAACACCCACCATTTTTAAGCTAAAATCCGACAGTTGTGAAATTTGTATTCTATATTGGCATATTTATCGCAACATGAATATAAATTTCTGAAAAAGTTCTATTCAAGCTAATATTTAAATATACCAAGAAGTGTATTGAAATCGAGAGTAAAAATTTTGAAGGAGTGTCACAATTCAAGTATCTTGGAACTTTTATTTGCAACGACAACAGCTTACAAAATGAAATATGCGAGAGAGTGCAAGCTGGTAATAGAGCTTTCTACGCAAATAAAAAGTTATTCAATAATAGATTGATATCACGAAAAACAAAACTGCAAATCTATAAAACCCTCATTAGACCAATCGTTACATATGCCGGAGAAACATGGACATTGAATGTAAGGGACTCGGAATATATTAGAATTTTTGAACGTAAAATTCTAAGGAAAATCTATTTACCAAGGTTCGAAAAGGGTGTATGGATCAGAAGAAATAATAAAGAATGAATGCACCTAGTGAGAAACAAAGACATAGTGAGATTCATGAAAGCACAAAGAATACGGTGGCTTGGCCCCGTACACCGCAGAGATGAAAAAATATCATAAAAAGGATAACAAAGGGTTCCATAGCAAGAAGAAGGGGAGACCCAGAGAAACATGGATTGACAATGTGGAAAAGGACCTGGAGACCATGAAGATAAAGAATTGGAAAAATGTGGCTCTGAAGCGGGAAAAGTGGAAGGAGGTTGTATTGGAGGCTAAGGCCTGCATAGGGCTGTAACACCAGTTAAGAAGAAGTTATAAATATTAGCTTCAAAAGAAACCGCAAATATAACCAGCTATAAAAAGGAAGGGTTCTTATTGTTATTTAATATTTTTTAAAGTTTGTGTGTATTCATTAATAAAGAAATTCAGAAATATTACCTAGTTTATACGATAACATTGGTTAAAAGTCCTTGAGAGAAAAATATTTACCTATTATGATTATTTTATTAAAAGAGAACAATGAAAGAGAGAGAGAGAGAGAGAACATTTAATGCAGTTCACTTAAAAGGGATTTAATTATTTTAATAATTATAATTTACTTTTTTATTAATGATTATTTAATTATTATTAAAAGTTACTTGAAAAAAATATTCATGTTTAAGATTAAGTTATAAAATATTAATACTTTAATTATCACTTATTTATATTGAAAAAAAACTAAAATCATTTTGTTTAAACTTTTGCTCTTAAAGGAATGGCAACATCAGTTACATTCGATGTTTATTTGTAATTTTTGCTAGAAGTTTTTTTTTCGGTTGTTTTAGAAATTTTTTGTATAAAAGTTAGGAACAAAAATTATAACAATAATAACACCCACCAACACACACAAAAAATGGAATCCAACAAACATAGCTATTCTTGAAAGTACAAAAGTTAAAATAAAACTATTTTAAATTATTGTCATTATTTGAAAAAAAATGATAAATGAAACATTAATAATTTAGAAATTAATCTTTAATATCTTCCCGCTTTGCAAAGTGAAATTAATAAACAGAGCTTTCAACTCAAATTGTAGATGAAAAAGAGCTTAAAGTGGAAAAGCTCATTTATAGAGATTTATTTTATGCTAGTTTTAAGGGGAAAGTATTTTTACCACAAAATAACACTCATAAGTGTCTATAGATTTAATGTGCTTTAAAGTACCGTAGCGTTTAGTGTAAGCAAATTAATGCTTTTATTAATTCTTTGACTCTAGAATGTGATACATGTGTTTCTACACATTCTTGAAAATTCTTCCGATTATATTTATCTCAGTAAAAGTTATTCATACTCATCAAACTATAAACTTCCTCAGAAAACAAATCTTCCATTGGATGAAGAAAGTAGGTAACAGAAGTTAAGTTTATAAAATTAATTCTTACAATATTTTTAACAAATTTAGGTAGTATCTTTTTAAATTATATTTATGTACATTTTTTTAATTTTAAGGGCTCTGAATTTTTATTTCAGTTTATTACTTTTAGTAAGTAAATGTGTAATTTTTGATTTTTAAATTTCTTATAGTTATAAAAGTTCTTACCGATTCAAGATTGGGAAATGTTTTATAAAATTAATTTATAACAAGTTAGTGATTTCCTATACCACTATTGAAAATAAGTCGATAAAATATTTCTGATCTTATTTTTGTCTATTACGAGAATAGCTGCCGCCAATTTGTCGGCATCAGTTTGTTGCC
This sequence comes from Latrodectus hesperus, assembly GCA_037975125.1. Classification (NCBI taxonomy): domain Eukaryota; kingdom Metazoa; phylum Arthropoda; class Arachnida; order Araneae; family Theridiidae; genus Latrodectus; species Latrodectus hesperus. Next base: position 95,567,425 of record CM075855.1, on the reverse strand, counting down.
ATGGAAACAAGACACCTTCCATTTACGACTGGAGGAACAAGAATTAAACATCCACTTTGGCTGAGGAATAACATGACGCCAAACACTCTTAACTTGCATTTGAAATGAACAGTTTTTACTATACCGGACAGTTGTTGTTGTGGTAGTCAGGCTAGGAACCAAAAGAGAACAACAGTTCGTGGAAAATTTAGTTGTTTACAATTATCTTTTTTATTCTAAAGTTTTGTTTTCCATATTCTTAATCATTTACTATCCAGAAACGTAAATATATTAAAACTTTTGAAGAAGAGAATTCACAAGTTAACCACTTAACTAAACTCCATGGCACGACAGCCCATGTGGGCCTAGGCATACAGTGTTCATAACTGTTTTCATGACCTCGGGTGCGAAGCATATGTCCCAGTTAGGTGGTCAGCCTAACGTAAGACCCCCAAGTGTTTAGTTCCCAAGCATGCTTGGTACTCAGTGAATCGACCCACTGAAGGGATGAAAGGCTAAGTCAACCTTGCCCAGCCCGAGGATCGAACCTCGGACTTCTGTCATGGGAACGTGAAACGCTGCCACTAAGCCACCGGGCTCAAGTTAGGGAAAAGATCTATAATTTAAAGTTCATATCGAACAACTAGAATCATTCGCATCCAAGGAGTGTCCTATTTATGATCTGTTGCATTGTAAGACAGAGCGCGAATCCTTCGGCTGCCATCTTGGAATGAAGCGACATGAAATGATCCAAACAGACATGGAAGCTCTTTCTCAACATCAATTTCTATAGCAACAGGAACTCTTCTGGATAAAATTAAATCTCTGTTCTTTGAACTACTAACAATTAAATTGATAACTCGCTAATTATTACCTATCAATTGGTAATGCTAACTGTTAACGAACTTTTTAAGATACGACATATTCTAAATTGCTAATTATTGCTTGAAAAGAAAATAGAAATTCACTCTTTTGAAAGTTGTGGGTAAACCACTCCTTTTAAGGAGAGTAATAACATATCATCTGAAGGGGTAAATAAGATAGAAAAAAAAAGTGAATTTCAATCTTTTATAGAAGTATTGCTGATTTTTTTTTTTTTTTTTTTGACAATTTAATGCAGAAATTAGAGTTTGAATTCTTTATTTTAAGGATTTATGTGTTTTTGACAATTACAATATAAGGATATATGATTTTTCTTTATTTAATAATATAACACTACAATTGACTATGACATTTTAATTGATTTGGATAATTATAGTGGTTTTTAAATTACATACAATATCAAGCAATTTGTTCAGCCATTTATTACATTACTTATATATATTACATATATGTGGCAAAAATGATAAATTATTGATATACAATAAAAGAAATACAAATTAATTTTGGATTTTTTCTTTGTAATGAAATAGATATAGCCCCTACCATAATGCACAAAATGGATTGTTAAACATTAAATAAAAATATATACATGCAAACATAAATTTATTTTTAATGTTAAAACATTTTTAAGTCAATCAACTGTAACTAAAAAACAGGTGAAACTAAATGAATAATTTTTTTAACAAATTACAACAAAAAATTTTTTAAACTATGCTTTTGTATCACATATACTAATGTTTAAATACATTGCAAGTAAAATGATTTTTAAAAATACAAGATAGAAACCTACAATATAATAAAATATGTAAGCAATACTGCATATTTTGTAAACTATAGATTTTAATTACTTTCTTTTGGATCTTGCAATCATTAAACAAATATCAAAATAACAAAGAGATTTTTTTTTTCCATTTTTATATAAAAGTACTTTCACCTCAAAATTTCAACTAAATGTTTTTGGCATTAAAATAATTTAATCATCTTATTCACATGCAATAAAAAAACTTGGAAATTTTAGCACATGTTTCATGTTCTACCATTAAAAATCCAGACATGCAAAAAAGTTCAGTACTTTCATGAATATTTTAAAATTCATTCTCAAGTATGCAAAAAAAAACAGGTTTTATACTATCAATGAAAGCAGCCAATTTTGAAAGCATTCATTGAAAGCAGCCAATTTTGGATACTTAGAGAAATAAATTCTGTTATAGAATAGAACAATAGATGGTCTATTTTTCATCACAAAATGCTGTTATGTTTTAAATATTTTCTTCATAAGTTCAAATATTTTTACTCGAGGAATTTCATAAGGCATTTCAAATTGTAATTATTTTATCTGAAAGGAAAAATACATAAATATGCATATACATATGTATTTACTGAATAATATCATACATGTAAAAACTAATTATGGTCAAGTGAATTATAAATGCTGGATATTTATTTTTTTAAACTATTAAATTCAAATTAAAAATTTAGAAAATTTTAAATGAATTATTAATTTACTATAAAGTTAATTAGAATTTGGTTTTAGCAGTAAAAACAAAAAAAATTATTTCAAAATAAATTTAAAAACATTATTAAAATTTCTTAAGCTAATTACTAAGTAATATTAATTTAATGTATAATTTAATGAATAATTATCTTTCATTATTTTAAAATGAACTGTAAAAACCGAAAACTTTAATAAGAGATTTTAACTGAAAATATCGATTGGAATTTTCATGTCATTCAATTAAGTTGTCACGTTCTTATATTAAACATGTAATATTACTTCAAACTTTTAAATAAATTTTACAAGCAAAATGAAATTAATACTTGTAGTAATAACAATAGTTAACATTTTCTCAGTCTCCATAAAACTTATTTTGATTACACATTATATAGAATATACCTGATCAGCTATTTCTTCCTTACATTGCTTTTCATCATTTTCAAAATAGCTACATATTTCAGATTTGCTTTTGCTAATTTTGTTTTTTACTTTTTTCTTCGATGATGACAACGACAACCATAATATACGAATATAAATTATATTTCCATCGAAAAAATTTATAATTGGAAATTCTAAAATATTATACAAATTAATAGATTTTGATACATACAATTTTCTTTCCATTTTATCTACGAATGCTTTTACTTAGTAACTATCAAATCAATAATTTTCAGTGAAGCTTTAATAAATATAATGCTGTCAAGTAATATTCTGTAGATAGATATTTGCTTTATATTGTATTAATATTTAAAATAAAAAGCTTCGAATTTTATTAATTTTTTCATAAATAAAAAGCTTCGAATTTTATTTATGAAAATATTTATTCTTATTCATAAATAAAATGTATTTCGTATTAATCGCACTTTCAATTCCGTTCAATAAACTATATTAAATAAATATTTTATAATATACATTGGAGATATTTAAATCAACGAGAAGATTAATAGTCATATTCCCTCACAGTTTCGAAAGTAAAAGAATTTAAAAATGCATTCATTATGTGATTTATACAATAATTTATAATAAATTAAATTTAGCAGAAAATTGTATTTGAAATAAAAAATAAAATTTCCAAACACATTTTTATATTATTAAACATCATCAATTAACCAGAAATTTCAAATATTATAAATATTACATGAATAAGAATGCAACAAAATTCATTCATTCCCACTTCTGAATACGAAAGTTTATATCATGGTGAAAAATCACAAATATGAAGATTTGATTTAGTCATTCAATTAGTTATAAGAAATAAAGACCGTAATGTTTCTGCACTCCTTCTTGTTCAATTATATATATTTTTTAAATTCAAATAGATCGCTTTAACAAAATGAAGTTTTAAAATCCTCCATTTTTAGCGAAACTAAACCGAAAGCATAGAGCCACGTGATTAACCAATCAGAGCATATTGCATTTGCTTTGTGCCATATACACGTCAAAAAACAGTGAAAATTGCTTTGAACTGGGAATGGAGTGTTGGAAAGAGAACTTCTCTCTCCAATTAAGTAAAAAAGGATTCATTTTGTATCTTTATGGAGTACAAAATATCCGTCGCTCATCAAGTGGTGAAAAACCTCTCGATTTTTTTAAGAGTGCACTTGTCCGCGTCACACTACATCACACTACACATAAATATATCGGGTCTATAGGAAAGCTCTGTTCATTTCTGGAATAAAATAAACAACAAATTTTTCGCAACGTCAATAATCTTTATTAAATAATTTGATTGCCATTATTCTCGATGACTTCTTGCCAGCGTGAGGGCCATTTGTACAGCCCACTTTTGAAAAATGTTTCTTCTTTTCATGCAAAAAATGGAAACGGTGCTTGATTAATATTTTCTTCATCTTTGAATTTTTTCCCCTTCAAAAAACTCTGTAAGAACGAAAACAAATGATAGTTAGAGGATGATAAGCGCAAAGAATATGGTGTATGGGACAGAATTTTCCAGCCTAGTTCCTGCAATTTTTTGATGAACTTTTTTCTTGGCATCTTTCTTGGACTGCACTTTCTTGGAACATTGTCGGCCTCTTTTCTTGGAATACTCCCTTTACACTATCCAGTTGCTGAGATTACTTTTCCGAATTGAGCTTTTCCACCAATTTTTAATGCAGATAATGTATTGGCCCTCAAATTTTCCACACTATACACAACTTTCTCTTATTTAGAGTCAAATTTGTTTTAGAGTTGAAAGATCTAAGTTTTTTTTCTACACAATATACCCTTTTCCTTACGATGTTTTCATAGGTTATCCCTTTTTCATCTCCAGTTATTATCCGGTTCAAGAAAGGCTGGATTTTGTTCCGAACAAGCAGAGACAGGCATGTGATGACTCGATCATCCAAATCCTTCTGACTTAATTCATGGGGCATCCATTTTGAATATTTCCACACCAATCCTGTCTTCCGAATAGGATCCGAAATAGCAGAAAGTTCATTTAAGCTCAGCAAGCTATCTCCAATGCTGTCAGAAAAAAGAATTTGCTCTAATATGGTTTTAAAAACTTCGTCATCGATCAATGGACCGAATTTTCGGAAGACCAAATATATATATCAATAACATGTCAAATTGGAATAGTTTCAGATCACAGATTTACTAAAAACCACTTGTTGTCTTACTTCTCAACACACAATCAAAAGAGGATTGAAGGTCCGGATGCCTTCCTGGCACGGAAAGAGGGTGTCTCGGAAAGGTTACAAAGACTTCCTGCCCACCCCCACCAATATTCCGCTCCCTTGATATCGAATGCCGGTCTCTATTATTCTCTTGGACATACAGGAGGGGGTGATGTAAGCTCCGGAAGGAAATTCTATGACACACATTTACAGAAGGGCTACCCCATTCAAACTATAAGCCCCGGCAATTTCAGAGTACCGCAGCAGCCTTACTTTTTTTCCCCTTCCATTCTTCGGGCAGGAGGATGGAAGCATCTTTAGAAAATGCATTTTCAGCGAAGTCAATTTTGTAAGAATAAATTTTCAGTCATATATTTAACTTTACTGAGACTTATACACATGCTTTATGTACCACGATTGGAATTCTAAATTAATTTTTATACGATTATTGTTTGTGAATGGTTTACTTATTAAAAATACAAAAGTTTTTAAATTTCACACTATTTAGAAAGTTTGTGTCAATTAAATCTTCATTCAGTCGTGTACATGAGACAGATTATGAAGACACTTGAAATGTCTTAAAAATTGTCCAAGGAAACAATAATATCTTCCCCATGTGCAGGAAATGCTGCTAACAATGCTTTTTCGGCATAAAAAAGTACCTAAAATCTACTTTCGTCAGTCGAAAAACAAAAATTTTGATATACAAATGCTTGATTCGGCCTATTCTCACTTACTCATCTGAAACGTGGACATTGACTGAGAAGGACAAAGAAACCATCTCCATTTTCGAAAGAAAAACTTTAAGAAGCATCTTTGGTGGAATAAAATGTGAGAATACATGGCGAAGAAGAACTCATTCTGAGCTCTATAAACTATATAAAGAACCAGATAGTGTTAAATTTATCTCAATACAGAGATTAAAATGGGCAGGACATTTGAGCCGGATGAACGACAATCGGGTGACGAAAAAAATTTTCTTGGCTCGCCCCATGGGCACCAGAAGAAGAGGACGACCGAAACTCCGATGGCGTGACTGCCTTGAAAACGACCTAAAAACACTAAAAGTGACAAACTGGATGACCTTATCCAAAAATAGGGAGTCCTGGTATGCACTTCTGAGGAAGGCAAAGGCCCACCCTGGGCTGTCAGGCCAATGAAGAAGAAGATGTGCAGGAAATGCAAAATATCACGCATTTTACCCTGGGTCATCTACTTTTCTGCTTCACTTGTTTCGAAGTCCTCTTCTTGTTTTAGACTTTGTTACTTCATGGATCTGCCTTAGGCTGTTGGCTACGATAGAAGACAGCAACAACATCATTTGAAACATAACTATTATTGATTTGAGCTTCCTGCAATGTAGACCCAGCTGGCAGCCGAATGGTTAGCGCTCTTGCCTTTGGTTCAACAGTTCGTGGGTTCGAATCCCACCTTGGGCATGGATGTTTGTAGTGGTTCGGAATTCACTTCAAACCTTAGGTCCCAATCTAATTAGACCTCGTGTGCAAAAAAATGACCGTTGAGCGACACACAAACCAAACCAATCCCTGCACTATAATTTATTCCTCAATGTTGCAGCGTTATACTCTGAAATTTTTCTCGCTTCAAGTAAGAAGTGTACTTTTTTCCTGCTTTTGAAATAGTCATCAATGCGTAAACGCTATGAGTGGAAGAAAAATAATTAAGGAGTGTGTCGAATGTCCTCTTTTTTCTTCAGTCTCCGAGAGTAACGTTTTCTTAAAAATAACTACGTTTCTGATTTTATATATTTTTTAATGGTTGAAAATGTATTAGTTTCGCACTCTTTAACGAATGCGTTTTCGCCTTTTCGAATACATCATTGCTCATGAAAGTATGAGAACGTGATTGAAAGAGAAAGTTACTATTTGGTACGGAGTTTCCACAAATAGTAATTTTCCAGCCAACATATACGCAAAATTATATTTCGTGATAAAAAAATTAAAAAATGAAAATTAAACGTTTTCAAAAACGGTTAATTTAATTGTTGTGTACATTTTTATGTTAAATTTTAAAACTGGATATTTTTACATTTAAACTGAAATTTAAGTCAAAAATGAATTTTATAATTTGTTTCGCTTTATTTAGTGAAAAAACTACTAAAATTTCTACTGTCTTCATTGCATTTTGCTGTTGTCTTGGGCCAGCTAGGCTGGCATTATGGGCTGCGCTGCTCCACTTTCCCAATTGAATCGTAATATGGTGTGGAGTCAGTTCACACATGTCTTAGGTATCGTCATAGACAAGCATTCCCAGCCCATTTTTACAAAGAAAGAACAAACACAGGATAGGCAGAGAGACAAAATAAATGCATGACCGAACTGGGATTCGAACCCAGAATCTCCCTGTCAGCAGTCAGGTACTCTGACCACCGTACAGGGTGGGCGGCTTTCATTGCCTTTTAATATTCTTCTTCTATTGACTCGACAAGCCCGGGTGGGCCAAGGCCTTCCTTAGAACACTTTCCCACGCCGGCCTTTGCTTGGCGACAGACCTCCGGTTCTTATCTTTTAAAATGCTAAGATCCTCATCTACCGCATCCCACCCTCTGAGTTTGGGCCGACCCCTTGGTCTTTTCCCGATGGGTTTGTAATGGGAGATTTTGTATGTCAGGGTGGGGGGGGTCTAGGCGGCAAATGTGTCCTGCAAGCATTTTAATATAAGTCCTTATATATTTCATAACTAAATTTCAGAAATCTAAGTTGTCCTTTTTTTCTCTAATAAAATATAAACTAAGTGACTGATCAAGAGGTGCGATCACTGCAAATTCTCTTAACTAGATTTGAAAAGATTTAAACGTAACTCAGCGAAGCGATTCCATTCAGCTTTTTAAATAACAGTTATCGACTTACATTTGTTGTTCAACTGATGTGTTGCTATACACAGTTGTGTCAAAGCAGCCAATAAAAGGGCTGACTGTGCCAGCAAAGTATTATTTTTTTTGCCGCGGTCGCCTAGTTGGTTCTCATCATCGGAAGGTAGAGAGTTCGAATCCCTGCTAAATTGAAAATCTGTCATTTTCTCAAAAGATAGCATGGATAGGTTAAAACTGGGTTTTGTTGCAATGTCCTCCAAGTGAAATGATACCTCTGAGGGTGGCAGACCAAGTATTGGTGGTCTTCTGCTTGGTTCCTGTTTCGAGGACTCCACCCGGCTGCTTCCATCTAAGTGGTAGAGCCCAGCTCAGGGCAAGGGCTGGTGCAACAACAACAACACAGTACATGTAATATGATGTTATATCAAAATTACACAAAATACAATTTATAAACAAGTACAATAAAATCATATGGTCTAAAGCTAAGGTAATTTACAAGCTCTTATAGTCGACCAACTTGTCTAGTAGTCAGTGTGCCTGACTATGGATAAGGAGGTCCTGGGTTCGAATCCCGGTTCGGGCATGGATGTACTGTCTCTCTCTATCTATTCTGTCTTTGTCCTTTCCTTGTATGAATGAGGTTGTGAATGGTTGCCTACTCTATAAACGGGTCCCTATGGCATGTGTGTAGAGCCAAGTCGTACTTTCACCTACATGGTGCTCTGATTAAATACGGAAGACGCTCCCAATTGACCTTAAATTCGCATAGCATGGCGAGCTTGGCTTGTCCAAGGGTCATTAGTAAACAACAACAACGAGAAAAATTTTATCAGCATCCAATATTTCTTATTTCCAATATTTTTTTAGAATTTTATATGTTATTTGAAATTTGCCTATATAACACAAACAATTCCATCGAAAATTTACCCCAATTCTTTCTTTAAAAAATACTTCTAGTAGAAAGAATTTTAAAAGCCGCCCACCCTGTCTAGTGGTCAGAGTCCCTGACTACGGATAGGGAGGTGCTGGGTTCGAATCCCAGTTCGGGCATGGATGTATTTTCTCTCATATATATCCTGTCTTTGTCCTTTCTGCGTATGAATGTGTTGTAAATGGTTGTGACCCTATAAATGGGTCCC